>CAJUYI010000453.1:100366-122772 GCA_910591695.1 Galerucella pusilla
TTATACAGGGTGTACCGAAATAAGAAACAAAGAAATATTTAAAATACACAAATGCAACGTTTCTTTAACCTTCTCAGTTTGTGGGATACAAGCTGTTCAAAGGTGAAAACATTTTATTTCATATTGTTACGAACTCAGTGATTCAGAAGCCGGTCCTGTCGCAAACTATAAATTTTGGCGAATGCGACCTTTCTAGAAAGGTTTTTTTAACAGGCAATATTCCAGACTGTTCTCGAAGCGTAGAAGGCGGTAAATTCAAGAAAGTTCTAGAGTTGCGGAGGACTATATATACGCGGATTTTTGAGTGAGTCGAGGAGTTGTTCAGTATACATTGAATCGATAAACAGTTTTAGTATACAGTGAGTGAACAGATAGTGAATATAAATAGTGTTGAATATAAATTAGGACAATTATTATTATACCGAGTGTAGATAAATTAGTAGACATTAAGTAGTGTGTATATAAATTAGGACTATTGTAGTGTAGTAGTGGTTGGCCTCTGAAACATTGTTTTAAATAGTGAGCTAACGATATTGAACAATTTGTTGAGACACACAATGTGGAAACAGATCATGCAATGAATAAAATGAAAGGTAATAACCTTCTTCAGTAGAATATGGTCAACCTCTCTGTCTTCTCTTCTTCCTTCTCTTGTCTTCCATTCATATACGCAGTGCATCTTTCGTATGTTTGAACATAATAACCTTTCATTCCCAATATATTCAATCTTTTCTGGCTAAAGAATTCCATTTTCTGGATGTATGTATGAATTGATTTGTAGATTGCTCGAATACGCTGACTTACTCAATCTATTTATAACTGAAACCTCCACAGAATTTATCAGCTTCCGGTTTTCTCTTGTATGAAATAGCGTTTTAATTTCTCAATTCATGGAATACATTTTAAAGATTTGTCGATCAATAACCCTTCTGATGAAGGCACTGTAGGGGTTCGTTCTGTACAAAGTGCAAAAAAAATTTTTTTCGAATGATGGTAATATGGATTAGATGTAAATTCAGTATCTCAATTATTGTGGTTTAAATGTAATGTTATCCCCAGAATCAACCCTCTTTGATGGCCAGTTTTAACCCTGAAATTTTCAAAAGGGAAGCTGACGCTGGTGATTAATCATTGGAAAAGTATTTTTATTCGTAACTAAAAATGGTTTGGGTTTAAAATTTACTGCAAAATTCCATCTTATTGATGAGTTACCCTACAATTCCCCATTCCCCAACCTGAGGACTTGTTCCCTATTCCCCAACCTGGAGACTTGTTTCCTATTCCCTAACCTGAAGACTTGTTCCCTATTCCTCAACCTGAAGACTTGACACAAGTTACATTCAATTTCAATTTTTTTGTTGGAAATTTCCCTTATTAAGGTCTTGACAGTATTCTAATATCGAATAAAGTTCCAACGTATAATACTTCGATCATTAACCAGACTAGATGAATATCCCGCTATAGTGACAACTCACGTTGTTTGAAGCCAACATCTGAATCGATTCTTTCATTCCAAAAAAAGGATGGTAATACTCACATCTAGGATCACAGATTCAAAGCTTTTATCGGGTATAAGCAATTTGAGGATGCTCACATAAAGGGTCATGTCGTCATTATTTTGAGCGACATTCGTAGGTGACCTCTACTACAAACTGTTCTGGACATTTTATACAATGCGAGGCCAAATCTGTCATGAATAGCTAATAGCGGTTACAATTACGAGCCAGCTCATTGGAGCAACGGCTACGATATATAGCTTTGGGAAAAAATACATAATACCAATACCGAGAAGGGGTTGCGGTAGCTTGTTTCTAAGGTACAGGGGCCACGGGGACAGAGATAAACCAGATAAATAGGACAAACTGGGCTCGTCTCGGCTATAGAGGAGTAATTAACCCACAAATACACGGAATAATGGACAAACTCACTAGGACGAAGACAAGCGGAGCAGTTCATTCACTAAAGTTTAGGACACCATTAAGTGGAGACAGAGATACGGTTGAAACTCTGATGAGACTGCTTACTGGGCACTGAAAGCTCAATAGACAAATGAAGCTTGTAGGATTAACCGACCGTCGAAACTTTGTGCCGATTTTTCCAATTAAAGGAAGAACTGCTCAATACATACTATACCAGTGTGTTCAACTGGCAGATGTGCGTTTCTCTGCACTAGACGACAGAAAGTAACTGACATATGACTATAATGAAATTTTGTCTTGAGATTTGTGAACTTTGTTGAGAGATTCGGAAGGAAAGAGATGACCGCAATAGATCTACATAGATCACAGTGGAATTGGCCAGTGATCGCCTTATATCATCCAATCTAATATATCTCGTACAATTATACTTTTAGAATTATCTCAGTGATCACCACGCGAAATTTCATCTCCAATCGATAATTTTTCTCGCTCTATTTCCACTCTTCCGATTTTTTTCATAATTCAACTCAATCTTTCCGTTGTAATATCAAAAAAGAATTGTTCAAGGATCAATAGGAAACTACTTATCGTGAAGTTAATGAGTATTCCAATGTTATACTTTTTTCCAATTTGAATGTTTATTTTCAATGCAAGCAGAGTTGTTATCATTAATAAAACACACTGAAGCAGGTATGGGCAACCTTTGACATGTTGTGGGCCAAACTTTAGTGTGCAAATACGTTCGCGGGCCGCATTTGAAATTAGTACATTTTAAAGTAGTGTTGTAGTGCTCATAATTTTTTAGTGACTAAAATATTTTTCAAAAACAGTGACCGTTCAACGAAGAAACCGGTCAACAAGTTGTACCTTCTAATTACAAACCAGAATGGTTGGTGTTGAATACCTTGAAGATACCAACCTCGTTTGATTTTGAAGTGTAATTCAATAGCCGTCGGGTCCTATAGCACGGGAAGCACTTGTTGCTTCTTAGTTAAACGGTCACTGTTTTTGAAAAATATTTTTCAAAACTTATGAAGCGTGAGAATCATTATTATTCTGCGATATGTAAAACATGTTAGGTTAGGTTAGGAACGCGTTACATATTTGTTACCGTTACTTTCCAAAAGTAACGCGTTACTAGAAATATGTGACGCGATAAACTAAAAAGTTAGGAGAACACCTTAGTCCTTTAGACTTAATAAAACAAGAGAGGTAAAATCAGGGTTACATTGTTATGTGTGGGTACTCTCTATGATGTTGATGTACGAGAGCTATTAACAAAATTCAACCACCCTATGCAATATAAATATTAATTTGCTCAGAATTATTGTTAATATACAGCGAATAACAAAAATATATACAATACATTCAATAGTTTTTCAGATAAAAAATTAAGATTAGTTGCTTATTTAAAAAATTAATGTAATATATATCATACTTACAATGATGTGAAATTTTCTTACACTAAGTATATTAATGTATTTGGGATGACAAGAAGACATACATACCTGGAAAGAAAAAGTTTCTAAAATTAAATTTGTTTATTTAGCTGGTGGAAATGCCAAATATTTATAGATGCGTTAAGGATGCTTATGTCAATATTTTCGTTTACATAATCCCACACACGTGTGAGAATGAACAGAAAAAAACCAAAGAATGTATAATTATTATTATTAAGCAAGTTGGGGTTTCTGCTAAATATATTCCTTTACAGAAATATGAGAGATCAATGAACCAATTAAAAAGCAAGCACATTTATCAAGAACAGCGGCGTAGGTACTTCGACTTGCTACAGCAAATATTAGCAATAGATCGTTTCAACGAAAGAAATCTTGTGGTTGCAATTACCGTTGTCCACCAATCGGTTTTATAGGAACTTATGGAAGCTAACTGTAATTTTAAAAGTAAACTTTAACTTGGAGATGGGTGTACATGAAATTTCTGCAATGGTATATTTTTTTCTTTTTGTTTCTTTTTCCCTATGTCGAGTAAACAATGACACTGCGGTAACGTAATCTTGTTAATCTAGCATTTCTGTGGTTACTGTTTCGTTTCAAAATTACAGTTAGCTTCTATTAGTTCCTGTATAAACCTATAGGTGGACAACGGTCGCCGCAACCACAAGATGTCTTTCTTTGAATCGGTCTATCGAAATTGTTTTTGTCATAATGTAGTTATATGATTTTAGATTTTGAAAGAGTTACAAATTATGCGTTACTTTCAGAAAGCAACGCATTACTATTAAAGTAATGCGTTACTGGAAAATGATCTCTTAATTTGCAATCATGCATTACTTCTTTAGTTTGGCGTTACTTTGAAAGTAACCAAAATAATAAATGTGATTTAGAATTGTACAAAAAACTATAGGAATACACCAGTAGTAATTTTAAAAAGTATATATGTTACCGTTAACGGCCGCATAAAACAATTATATTCCCGATTCCAGTCCGCGAACAAAAATTAATTGAAATCGAAGGAGTTCCAAATGTAGAAATATCGCTCCGGTCGGTTGCTACAGCTCAAAGTTTGGGTACTGGTCAGTGATTTAAGAAATGTTCGTGTAAAACCCAGTGTGTCAACAAATAATGTCATTTCTTAAAAGTAACGAATGTACTAGTAACGTTTCTTTTTCGTTACTCCCATCTCTGGTCATGGGCTACTGATCTATTATAAAATTTTTCAATTCTGCCAAACGCTCTTCCTTGGAGATTTATTGTGTACTGTGTATATATCTTCACTCGTCCCAATAATCGATGATGTTGTTCATCAGTCTTTGAAATATTCTATAATCTAAATATATTTAAAAAAATTGTGAATACTGCTTTCTTAATCCTAATGTAGCCATAAATAAAAATTTATCACCAAACCAATTTCTATAGCTAACATAAATTGCCAATTCTAGTAAAAGAAGAGCCGGGGAAAGCTCAGATAAAAGCATATTGTCAAGGTCTTCGGTATATAAAGGAGTTTTACGAGAAAATCCCTTTCTGTATCGACGTTGATTAAATTTACTCAAGCTTTTTTATTAATATTAATAGCTCGTAATGACTTCATACAAAGCCTGGTTATCATGATTGAGTAATATAATGATGATTTGAGTTTTAAGGGATTAAGGTTGAAATATATTAAGAAATTCTCTTAGTCAGCTTAATTTTTACAGACCTATATGTTATAAAATGGCAATAAAAGGAATATTTTGTAATAAAAAAGAAAAATGTTGTTGGGAAACAGAATATACATTTCTAACCTATAATCAAATAACAGAAACATGGATGGTAAACTAGGACACTACGCTAAAGGGTTAATTATTGTTTTCCTTGATCAGTCATTTCTCATTCACAGTTAATCCTGGAAATGGATTTCTTACAGTTAAATTGGTCATGATTGATTAATTAATTATTACAGTACATCCAGTTCATCGAATCCTCAGTACCTCAGTCTTTAGGATATAATATGTCCTTGATATCAGACTTAACCATCTTTTCACTATATCCCTTGGACGATCTAGTCCTAGGAGCTTATATCTCTGAAGAGTAAGTGCTTCACATTCAAAGATAATGTGCAAGGTTGTTCCTCCGTCTTCCATATACAACCAGCAGATTTATGTATGTATTTTGGAGTGACATTCACTGAGAACTGAAAGATCTATTGTGACCCCTTACTTCTACCTAGTTTCTAAGGAGAGTCTCATAAACTAGTAACTTCTTCAGTCCTATTTCCCGGAGGAATTTTAGGATATCTGCAGCATTCTTAGGTAAATGTTCCTCTTCTATCCAGTAATCTCCCAGGTGCTGTGCCCTAACCCTAGGATTCTGAAGTGCTGTGGAATTAGGCAGTATGTGGATGGAGGTTTCTTCTTTCATGCCACAAAATCTACATGTAAGAATACTCCAGAATTTTCAATTAACTGTTATTTTATTATAAAATTCTATTATTTAAATACAAAATTCGGTAGGAACCGTTCAATACGAAAAACAGAGAACAAGTGTCCCAAAACTAAAAATCCCTTCCTTAATCTAAATTTCGCCATGTATTTTCCATCTTAAAGAGATAACAAAATATAGTCTAGCCCAGGGGTTCTCAAACTTTTTGACACTGCGACCCCCTTTTTAGACCTACTATTTGGGGGACCCCCCTATTTTCAAATATAAACAAAAATGAAAAAAAAACACTATTGGCTAAGTTTCATCCATAAAAATACTAATAACTAGTAAAAATAAATACAAATTGTTGTCACTTGAATTGTTTTATAACAATGCTGAAAATTAATGTGCAGAAAATTACTGCAACCCTCTGTCGAGCAATTTAAGGAAAAATAAACTCCGTTCATTATTTATTTATAATCTTTATTTATTCTGTAATTATTTATTATTTATACACTGACAAAAATTGTATTTTTGAATGTCCAACTCCAACAATTTACAACAATTCACATAAACGATTAACAGAACTATATGACCCTATGGAGAAAACACAAACTTCAAATAATGTCAAATTGCTTGACACAGGATTGCAGTAACAAAATTCCGCAAATATGACCAGTCGTACATACAATTCGGTTTCACTGAACTGGCAAACAAACCTCAATGTGTGGTGTGTAGTGAAGTGTTGTCAGCTGAGAGCATGAAGCCTTCGAAAACGAAACAAAACTCAATCCGGACATGAAAAAATTGGTTAATTCCAAACAAGCTCATGCTTCCCATTAAATAGTATTAGGCCTGTTTCAACTTGTATGTGTATTACAAATTTGTGTAGCCTATAAATTTTGTTATTAATAAAAACTACAGCTTCGACTGATTTGTTTTTTCCTCCTTATCCCGCGACCCCCCTAGACACATCACGCGACCCCCTTGGGGGTCGCGACCCACAGTTTAAGAACCCCTGGTCTAGCCTGTCAGTCCTCTTGACTATTATTTAAATACAAAATTCGCTAGGAACGGCAAACAATCGTTCAATACGAAAATCAGAGAACCAGTGTCCCAAAACCTAAAAATCCCTTTCCAATCTGATTGTCGCCATGTGTTTTCCATCCTTAAGAGATAACAAAAGTTTAGTCCAGCCTGTCAGTTCTCTTGACATATATCTTAACTAATAGGGTCGTTAAATCAAAATATGACCTTAACTAAATATAAACACTTCAGGAATCGTCTATTATCGATGTTTTAGTTGGTGATTGGCGCAATGGGTAACACATGGGTCGGCTGTACGCTGACATACATTATTCCTCCTCCACTATTTTCTTAGAAGCGTAAATCAATGTCTGTCGGGGCAGATAGCCCGAGAATTAGTTGTTGCTTCTTAGTGAACGGTCTCTGTTCATTAAAAGTTCTTCAAAGCATTTTCTTCAGCGTTTCTTTATATAGTCTTTTCTTCTCATTGCCCAAGGTATAGTATAACTAATGTTAATGTGATGACCTTGAATTGTATTACAAATTTTATGCAGGTCAATTTTATTCCATTATATTAATTTAAATCACATTTGAAAAGCATTATTTCACAATAATCGAATGTATCAAAAAATTTTATGCACGCCATTTGGGTGGCTTTTTCCTTCAAAGGGATTAAAAATATGGGTCATCACATTAACAATAGTTACACTATACAGAAACTTATTAAGGACTGTTTTGAATACAGTTCTAATAATTGAGAGGAAAAGAATAGGGGAAAAAAGGGGAAATCCCATGTTATTTCACGATTCAAAAATGCTGAAAGGAACGACGTGGAATGAAAGGTTTATTAAACATAATTTAGAACATATATATCACGTTTCAACTCATAAAGAATATAAATTTTTTAGTAATGTTAACATTTTGTAAAGTATAAATACTGTTTGTTATAGTTCCATTTAATTTGAAAGAATGTTTGAAACAGAATAGGAAATTCTGCATTTACTGCAAATTTTTTGACAGATTATCATAATAGGTGAGTAGGTATACTATAGTTTCCTTGCCAAATTAATAGAAAACTGAATGTTTTGTATATAGGACAAGATTCCGTTGCAAATAATTACACATACCCATATACAGATGAGCTAATGAAGGCGTTATAAATTACTACGAGTTTGTTTCAAAAAGTTAGAGTATCGAAATGCAATAATCCTTTAACAACCAGATGTTCATCGGATATTAGAGTAACTATTGGAAATGACAAAATTTTAAGTTTATAAAAGGAAACTTGTGATCACTTCGAATATAAAGTTATGTGCTATAAAATATTGTACAATAAAATAAAATAGTTTCCTCACCCACTAAGCAGTTAATGTTAAATCGTAAAATATTTTGTCAAGCTGGAGTACAACTCTGTAATATCCGGTAGTTGAAGAATTATTGCATTCCAATACTTTATGTACTTTTTGAAACGAACTATACACCTTATTATCACGTTTTTAATAACTCGTTCTTCTTGTCCGGGTGAAACTTTGTACATCATTTGAAACTTATTTCCCGATGGATTACTTGAAATTTTCATTTTAATTCAGAACTGGATAACAATAAAAGGAAGATATGAGGAATTGAAAAAAATTTACAATAGTCTCAGTTTTGATATACACAACATCAATTATCATGACTCCGTGCAAAAATTATGGTTTGAATCCTGGGCACGGAGATTTTCTTTCATTTATTGTATGATATATATCTTCATTTATTGAAGTCCATACATGAATTAAACTGTCATAATTTCACCATTTCACATTGGATAATAAGATATGATTGAAAATAGAACTGTTGCGAAATACATATTTTCTCAAATTACGCATATCAAGCCCTTCTTTATCCTGAAAAATATTTTAGGGAAAAACACGAATCGACAAATATGTCTCAGGACCATGTCAGGACTAATGTTTGAAATGACAATTATTAAGGCACGATTACAATTTTGAAACTTACAAAGCGCAGTCATCGACGGAAGGTATTCTCTGTTTGTAAAACAATCAGTTTTCACTATAAAAGTCACAAAAATCACGAGATTATAATATTCCATGGTAAAATACAGTATTTTCCCGAAAAACACACATCCGATATACAAAACCGTCGATTCTAAAGTTCTTATTGGAAAATTGGAAATTGGAAATTCTCTGAATGACCGCAAATATAACCTGGTTAGGCCGGCGACACATTTGCGGTTGCGGTTGCAGCCGCGCGGCCACAACCGCTGTTCTGTAAAATACATGGTTGTTTATGAAATGGTGCCACACTAGCGGCCAAGCGGCAGCAGCCGCCTTTGAAACCGCATCTTTCCGCGGTCGCGCGACTGTCCGTCCGAAATGCAACATGTTGTTACTTGCCTGACTGTTCACATTAACCGCGCAGCCACAAACCTAGCCAGTCGAGTTTTGAACATGGACGCCTTCGATACCGAAAAATTTATTGATTTGTAGAATTTAACATTGTTTATTTACCAAGAATAAAATTTATTTTCTTACCTTATAGTGACTGTTAATCTCTCTTTCACGGAGATGCAATCTATGAAGTGACTATTTGATTTTTGCAATTGGGGTCGCATCAACGTCACTAATTCGTCGAAAGATGTGATGCTATTCTGTAGTAGTTAAAAAACTTTCCAGGATATTCTCTCAACCGTCAAGCGCGTTTTGTGTAAAGGATGACTGTCCTTTTTCGCTTCGATTTCTTAATTTCAGCATAAATTATAGCAACCGTTTCTACCAAATCCATGTTGATTATTAAACTGACGGACTCGGTATGACAAGGTGTATGCTTGTGTGTGTGAACATTATAGCGGCTGTGACCGCGCGGTTGCAACCGCAGCCGGAACTGCAAATGTGTCGCCGGCCATGTTTGATATTCATATGATTCATAGTCGTTGTAACGTTTTTTGTGAAAAAAAGTTTACTGATAAACTAAGTGTGTCCTCGCAAAAACCTAATTTTAATTTTTAAATACAAACAACTGAAATGTAGCATAAGCGTGCTTATAAATACGCGAAATAAATTATTTTACTGTCATCAGTTTTGTATTTTACTTTACTCCCGCTAATAGCTATTAGCGGTTGATGGGGTGAATATATTGAGAAAATAACTAATGTATATTTTTTAAGACATATTCTCAGAAATCAAAATGTATGTGGAAGTTTCGTGGAAGTATGTGGAAGTTAATTCAAATGTAGAAGTAGGCGTACAAGATTTTTGCCGGCGGTTTGTCCCTCGCAATTTTCTCTTTCAAAAGCGTAATTTGTTTCTTTCAAAATGTTACATATCAATAGAGCTTCTTAATAAACAAATATTGTTGAAATCTTACCGAGCACCTAGTTTAATTCACCGATAAGCTAAGACGATTTACATTCAAATTTTCCGTTATATTTATAGTATTTCCAGCATTTCGTGGGAAATTCAATGTTAGTACCTATATTTTATTAAGAATACCTTGTTGCCATAACTTATTTTGTCACGTTGCATTTGGATTTGATTTCCAACAAAATATCCGATTGTGATTTGAAAAAATCCTCACTTAACATTCCTACAGGAACCCTTATCCCACTGGGATTCTAAACTGTCACTACATATATGTAAAACACTGCAATAACACTATATTCCTGAAAAACTACAAATACAAATGTCAACGTTACGAATTTATAGACGCAGGGTTGACAGATTTAGACATTAATGTTGCATTTCAAAGTTTTTTTATACCTTTCGCATAATGGGTACTTTTTATAATACCATTCTACGCAATTAAACTGATTAAATATAATGTTTAGTGGATAAATATTTGGTGAAGCGAATTGATTACTCCATGCATTATTTTCTATTTTGATTGAACACCAAAAATAATCGACATTAAAAGCAAGTAGTTGAATGTTAACCGCCAAATTTTATTATCATCTCACAAACACACACTTAACCAAAATAACGACATAATCCTTAATTAGCAATTATTGAAACGGATATGACTATAATTTGTGTATAATCATATCATTTTATTATTGATGTTTGAAAAGGGAATTTGTGGTGACTGGCATGTAATGACGTAACCACAATGCTTTCAGTACCACGTGGTTAACAAATCTCAAATTGCGCTTCCAGTAATAGGTTTCATTACGTCCTTAATCTCAAATAGATGGAAATAGCCGGAAAATTTCGTTAGGATACGCAATAATTATAGCCGAGCTTCTATGACGACAGAATACAAAAGCTTGTTGTTTGATATGATAAATGCCTCACTAGTGAATACAAATAAAATAACCACTAGCTACCAATTTATTTATATTATTTTATTAACAAGTACAAAACAATCATTAGTGGACGCAATGCCGTTCTGTCGGTGTCCTGGCTCCGTTAGTCGTTACCGCATTTACCATTAATCCCTCTTTAACGACACCTTGCCATTGAACATTTCATATTTGCTCTAAAATATGCAGAATAATGTCACATTCATCGTCCTAGAATTTCATAGCTTCATTTGATACTGTCTGATGGATTTAGTTCAATGACTCCATCCGGTAAGTGAGCTATTGCAGTATCAGAGCCGGTAAGTGTAACCGTTGAGAGAATGTAATTTTTCACTCAACGGTGTAACCAAGAAAGTTTTACCGAATTATTTATTTTATTCACAGTTTCCTGCAAATACTATAATATCGGTTTTCGGAGTCTTTGAAAATCAAAGAACAAATACCGTTCACTAAGAAGCATCAACTACTTCCCTGGCTGTAAGGCGTTATAATAATATTATACTATTACCTTTGACATCTATAACACGCTTTACTAAAATGACAATTTATCTGCAAGAAACTGTGAATAAAGTAAATAACTTCACAAAGCCGTCAGGTTTTTTTGTCAAATTGAATTTTAGTTTGTGGCACAGAATACACCATCCCAAGAAGAAACGAAGTTTGTGATATTTTACAATTCATTCTCTGAGTGCGCATGTCTGAAAGTCGCCATTTTAAGCCCGTTATCTGTCAATGACATGTGATTTTTGAGAATTTTAAGCACGTTTCACACCTGTGACATTATAATACTCTCTCCTTCAAATAGCCACAAACAAAATTGAACGCATGTAAAATTGTTAGTTCTTCATTCCTGTAATCTTAATCTGTTAATGATATTGCTACATTCTGAACTGCTGTTTGATGAGTTTCAGGAATAGTGCAAACAGTTAAATTCAACTTGATTAATAAATTGTGAAGGTCATCATTTTATTTGAATTGATAAATTTTTGTAAAGGCATGCTCAAATTGGATGGAAGTGGGTTTAATACAATTGCCCCCTTGCTTCCTCACACTACCGAAGAAACTTTCAAAAGAATCTGTATTAGTACTGCCCAATGTGAATATTTAAAATCATTGGATTCCACTTCAACTACTTATTGTGGTTGTCCTGCATTTCTTCATCCTTGATCTGGAAGTAACACTTCCTCCCTTTTTATTGACTCTTAAATGTTTTAAAAAAGCAGCATTTCACCCAAAAATTGTATTTAATAGTCTGCTGATACAAACACATTTTTTGGAATTAAATTCTGAAATTCTTTCTATTGTAAACTGATATTATTGTTACGCGAGCTGCTGCATTAATGTGCTCAATGAGTGCCCCCAGTGAAATTCCCATATGATACGACTATGGCTCCTCCGCCTTATTTTCGAGAATGATCTGGAATACGTAACATCTAGAAAAACCCAGCGCATCCACCAGAACTTCGAGAGGTTTCTAGAACTACAATACGTGCGAGTATAAATAGGCGACGAGCATCGCAGCGTAGTAAGTTAGTCAGTTAGTGTTGATACTGAAAGAAAGCAATCGCGCCTCGATAAAGTGTTTATTAAGTGACTCTCATATAAATTATAGTTAGTGTGTGTTTAGTGTATTATATAAATTATTAAATAAGGACTGTATTTGAATATAAATCTGTAAATATAAATTAATTGTAAATATAAATTAGAATAAACGTTACATTATAAATATATAATCTATTATTATTGTATTGTTTTTAAACTTACCCTTTCTTACATATAGTGCTACATAAATACATACCTAACATATAATTTCGATAACAATATATAAAAAAATAAGAATCATTTGGTTAAACAATAGCTCATTATTTTTAATAATGGATGGTACTCCAAAAACGGAAGCTAAAACTTGTATTTATATATTTTTCACAATATTTGTTAACCTGTTAAATCAACTCTAACAATTCATAAAAATAAACAATTATTATTTGAGATTCTTTGGTTTCACTTTTTCGCGTGTAGTTGACATTTAATTTACATTTTTTGAACAATTTTCTCAGTGTAACTTGATCCGTTATCTGTCAACGTCAGTTTGAATACAGAATACACCAGCCAAACAAGAAACGAAAGCCGGCGTAAATCCTTTGATGTTTTGGGGGCAAAATTTCGTGACCTTGAAACTGACGTTGACAGATAACGGATCAAGTTACACTGAGAAAATTGTTCAAAAAATGTGTATTAAATGTTAACTACACGCAAAAAAGTGGAACCAAAGAATCTTGAATAATTATTGTTTATTTTTATGACTTGTTTCAACAAAGTTTTAATTGTTCAACACAATTTATGAATTGTTAATTCAACAGCTTAACAAATATGGTGAAAAATATATAAATATAAGTTTTTGGAGTAGGTACCATCCATTATTAAAAATAATGAGCTATTGCTTAACCAAATGATTCTTATTTCCTACATTGTTATCGAAATTATAATTGTAAGTATGTTATTATGTAGCACTATATGTAGGATAGGGTGAGTCTAAAAACCAATACAATAATAATAGATTATATATTTATAATATCAGTTTACAATAGAAAGAATTTCAGTAGATGATGATATAAAATTACAATAAGTATGGTGCTTGAATATAAAATTTTTATTATTCATATAAAGTTAGATTCTGAATTAAATTTTACACCCAGAGATAATGTACTGATATCTATGACAACGAAGTTATAAAAAAGAAGCGACAGTAAACTTTTCTCCATAGATATCGAAGTTTTGTTGTGTTTTTCAATTATTATCATCCATCACTTGAATTACAGCCACGAATTGCACAAGTTTTTGGCGCCATAACTAATAAATGTAATTTGGTAAACAAATTTTAACGTTCAAAACACAAAAAAATATGTAAATATTCAAAAAGCTTACAACAAAGAAAATTCTTTGGTAAACAATAAAATCACATGTCATTGACAGATAACGGGCTTAAAATGGCGACTGTCAGACATGCGCACTCAGAAAATGAATTGTAAAATAACACAAGCTTCGCTTCTTCTTGGGATGGTGTATTCTGTGGTTTGAAGGTCACGAAATTTTCCCCAAAAACATCAAAGGATTCACGCCGGCTTTCGTTTCTTGTTTGGCTGGTGTATTCTGTGTTTGTGGTGACATGTGGGGATGTCACTATTATTCCATATTTAACGATTTCTTTACTGAGATTGATGTAATTGTGCGATATTGAAGATTTCTCCAGTTCAGAACTATGCTCTCAGAGCTTCTGGGTAGCTATTCTTGAAAATCATACGATCCGGTGCTTCTCTCGTACGATGGGGTCTATCCCGTGCGAACTACCGACTCTCACGGTATGATATCTACCATATACTGATAAGGCGCAAATACGCCGGAGCCGGCCTATAAGTTTGCAATTCGAAGGGATATTGTTCGAATTGCAAACTAAAATGGTTGGTTCTATCTTGTAGATATACCAGCACCGTTTAACTTTGGAGTGTAATTCAATGTCCTTCGTGGCATATAGCCTGGGAAGTAGTTGTTGCTTCTTAGTGAACGGACTTTGTTGATTTTAAAAACTCTGTTAGGCGTAATAATCCCGGATTGTAAATTTATTGACATGCATATTTACATCGTTGCTATGTAGAAATGATAGTGTGATTTTAATACAAAACTGTGACTAATAATGCCAAATATTGACGTTATTGAAATAGAGAGACGTGATAATGTAAAATTAAGCTTTCATAGTGTGGTTACGTAAGTCTCTCACAGTACTTATTTCGATCTTCACAACTGTAATATTCGACTTACCGGACTTTAGATGTAAATTACCAATCCTTCATCCGTTTCAAAGATAATACCTTGGTGCGAGACTTTTCAGGAACGCTGTATAATTTTTTCTATGGTATTAAAAAATGTTTTTCAATTCAGCAAAGATAACAAAAATAATTATTTTGTAATCTTTCTTATTAGTAGAAACCAGTATGGTTGAGTTCTCTGGAAGAAATTGGATATTGCTTAATGAAGATAGTGAATACTGAGAGACGATAATCCGAGTAGAGATGTGTGTTGATGTGTGTTGTTGTAAACTGTTTTCAATGTCTTGTATTGCAATTATCATACTTTTCATTATTTTAGCACAATTTTTTTTCATAATTTCTTATCTTATCCGTTATAAAATTAACCATTAATTATGTTTATGTTTCGAATGTTGCTCCCATTGCCCAGATTTTGTACTTCCAAAACATTTTTTCCACTGAATAATAATCACAGAAAGTTCGACACCTCAATGGTCTATTAATATGAATGAAGGACACTAAAACCCACTGTGTCAAGTAAATGGATACCGCAGCTGACACTGAAAACATTGTTCTAAATGTAAGTCGCTCGTAAAAACGCCGTTACTACAAAATGTTCCATAGGAAAAAAGGTATTATTTGACATGTCCGGAAATGTTTATTGTGCAGTATAAGCCGTACAGAGTAGGTTATCATGAACATTATTTATAAGAAACCGCTATAAAATTTAAATAGCACATGATAATGAAATTCTAATAACAGGTAAGGTGGGTGTTATGAGGAAATTCTGCTAACGTATTTTTTAAATTTAAAGATGTAGGCAATTCCATTCATGTGGTTGAAGTACTAGATGATGAAGGTCGTTATAAAAGTCAATGGAAACAGACATTGGAAAATATAGGGAATATTTGATTATTAATGTAATATATCTTAACCTTTTAGACAGTGAATTGACAAGTTTTAAAATCAGTGATGTAGAGAATAGTTTTGGGTATGTCGTTTATTTCATTTGCTATTTTGACGTATACCTACTACTACTACTACTACTACTACTGAATGTGCTGGCGAGCCTTGACCTAGACAAACTAAGGTCAAGGTTCCGGCACTGAGGCCACTGGCGGGCACATTGTGCCGTTTCTGCTACCTAGACATCCATGAAGCCGAGCCCTTTAATAAAGGCCACAACCTTTTTCAGTGGATGCCTGCTTGTGTCTCCGGGGGCCATCAGTCATGCCGCAACCCCTACAAAGGGGACTTTTCTCTACTCCTAGGTTGTAGAGGTGCTTCCTCACACAGCAGTGACTTGTTAGGAGTCCTGCTATCTAACGTATACCTAACCTAAAATTTGATAAATAAAATTATCTGAATCGTATTAAGCCAAATCAGCTTGTTTTTCTTACTAAAAATACTTGAGAACTTCCAAAATGCTGATGTTTTTCCGTGTATTTGTGCATATTTTTGTAATATTCGAATAAATATACTGATAAGAATAATATTCACTTTTCATAAATAATAATTGACCGTGAACAACAAAGTACAGACCTGATGGGAGCTGTCAGTGGGACATTAGAAAAAGACGTGAGATACATTGCCGCTACGAAAGGTACGTCTTCATCCCAATTTGATCGTTGTAATTTCTCCCCGATCGATGGGTCGCACTTGTGCATAATCTAAACATCAACTAATTCAAATTACGTTTGTAATACATTTAACGGTTCATTATTGTGATATTTTGATTAGGATTAATCACAGACCTGTCTTTTCCATTTATTCCAACGTAATGTGTTAGAAGGACATTAAAAATCGATTACGCACACCAAAAAGGTTATTATATGAACTCTATATTCGGTTTTGTTATACTTAATTAATATTTCTGTAATTTTAGATGTCTAAAATCATCGAATTACAGATCTTGAAGTTCTATTTATATTTTTAAAATGAGAAAGATCTAAAGTAAAATAAGGTTCTTAACGTCAGCGTTGTACGTACTCAAGATTTCATTTTAGGAAATAATGTGAAATGTACTTTGCTTTAGAGTTTGCAAAGACCGGGCAAGAAGCTTTTATTTCAAACGCTGTATGAGAAAAGGAAAAATGTATTTCGCTTAAATACATTTCATTTTCTTCGATTGTGAGTAAAACTGCAAATAGAAGAGTAATTTTTGTAAGGTTCTTGTTGAGTAGTTCTTTTATTTCTTAAACAGCGTTGGTATTTCCTGAATATAAAATCTGTAGTTAAGGAGAAGTATTATTTTATTTTCTGATAAATGAAGGAATTTCAACGGTTGTGAAGTTTGGTTTTTTACTTTTATTTGAAAAAAAAACAAATGTGATCTTAAATTGTGTGCTGGCAATTTTTGTTGACGAAGTTGGCGAAGTTATAAAGTATAAAACTCCTGCCTCTAACTTCTTAACCAAACTGTTAAATTCGTATACATGAAATTATTTGGAGAGAAGTGACAAGAGTCGACTCCCATCACAAAAACTCAAGTTTTCAATGCTATCGGAATTTTGGTAGGTCTTGAATCTACTACTCACAGCAGAATACTTTTTCAACTGGTCTCTCCCATACAAGTTAAGTTGGACTTCTTGCTTCTAACCTCCTTGAAATATCCGATGAGCGTTGTCGCTATTTGTGATAATATGGGTGACTTTGGATCAAATTCTACTATTGGCTATCATATGAAATATTTTTTTATCAAAACAGCGGAAGTAAACTTCGGTTTTGTGATTGAAACCATCGAAATGTATAACTACTGGTACAAAAAATAAAATCAACCACTTCATTGATATTTGAAAGACAGCAATTCCAACCCAAGTTCAGCAGTTTAAGTTTGATTGAGCAGCTGTGCGTTCACAACACAAACTTTTATATACCTGATTTAAAAACGAGGATTGTAGGCATGATGATAGTCACTAAGAATAATTGCCGTTTTTCAAAAGTTATCATGCATATTGCCCGTTACCATCTGTATATAATGCTTGTTAAATAAACATAAACCTTAAGTAGAAGATTTTAAATACATTTGTTTTGTCGTTAAACTAATTATTTATTGATCATAACGCTGATGACTAACGTTCACATAAAATTGTTCACTGATTTCTTTGCATGTAGATTACCTAATGAAGTCAATCGCTCTCAACTTCTTTATAATGACGCCCCTTGAGTCTAGCGTTGGTAAATGTATAACAATCATAAAATGCTCCAATTATTGTCACGGATGGTTTGCAATTCGCTCTGTTTGATGACAAAATCATAGGGGGATTTACTTAATATCTCTTTCATTAGTAGACATTAATCTTGTCAGTAAGTATATTAGATTTTTGTATTCTTGAACGGATAAACATAATATCCAATATTTCTTTATTATATAAATCAAACATATCCAACTTCTATTTTATTTGCTGATTTTCAATTTTTATTGAAAATACCACCTGACTGTTTATAAAACTTGAAAAACAAGGAAGTTTTCGAAAAAATGACGAATTTTCCAGTTTTTTCGAATTTTCTTCGCTCCTAATTATTCGATCACTTCGCTGGAAAATACGTTGTATTAATAAAAAACTACGTTTTTTTCGTTATAAATGTCGAGTCGAAAATATATCAGGTTTATATTACTGTTACGCGAGCTGCTGCACTAATGTGCTCAATTAGTGCCCCCAATGAAATTCCCATATGAGACGACTATGGCTCCTCCGCCTTATTTTCAAGAATGATCTGGAAAACGTAACATCTGGAAAAACCCGGCGCATCCACCAAAACTTCGACTTCGAGAATTCTCTAGAACTACAATACGTGCGAGTATAAATAGGCGACGAGCATCGCAGCGGAGTCAGTTAGTCAGTTAGTGTCGATATTGAAAGAAAGCAATCGCGCCTCGATAAAGTGTTTATTGAGTGACTCTCATATAAATTAGTTAGTGTGTGTTTAGTGTGATATATAAATTATTAAATAAGGACTGTATTTGAATATAAATTGTAAATATAAATTAATTGTAAATATAAATTAGAATAAACGTTACATTACGTAATGTATTTTATATGATGGCACAGACCATTTTCTACTAGTATTTTTGGCATAAAAATTCACCTATTGCTTGGTCTATGAAGGTGCTTCTAAAAAGGCAATATTTTTAGTGCAATATGTAGCTGCAACACTGTGATTGGCAACATTGCCAGCAATAAGAGCCAGACTAGGTAATATATCGACAATATTTTCGGTGTGTCCCGGCCATATAGCTACACATGTTTTGTGTTGCCTATGCATTTAATTAGTTGCAGCGAGAGTTGCCGGACGATCGCTTGACCAGCGAAAATACTCTGCAATTTTACTTTGTTTTGGTGCTCGTTAAGAGAGATTATTGAGTTTATTAATGGAATACATTAAATTTACATGCTGAGTTATAGAATGTGGAAATCGGAGTTTATAAAGACAGAAATGCTGAAAAAGATGGATGGGCAGTTATCGCCGAAGAATTTGATATTTCAAGTTATGAGGCCTACAAAAAATTCAGAAACTCATGCTTATGCAAATAATGAGGTGGAAAAGAAGAAAACCGATAATGCTGGCGGTAAACTAGTGAAATGGCAGTTTTAACTTGTTATCAAGACTTATTTCTTGACTTAGTTAATCTGTTTCACGCCTAAGATCGAATCCACAATCTACTCTTCTTTTTTTTAACTTTGTGTTTAAAACAATATAAGTCGCTGCGGAGCGAATGATTTCTTTAGCCATTCTTGCGCGATTGTGTAGCCCAAACAATATTGCCGAGATATATGGCAGAGCCATATGCTACAATTGAAATGTTGTCATGCCGTCTGAGCTATGGTTGCTAATATTGCAGCCACATATTGCTCTAAAAATATTGCCCGTTTAGAAGGTGCTCAAGGTATATTTGAGCAAGCCGCGCGGCAGACGCAGACGATCTTTTTTCATTGCATATTTATAAAATAACTAAAACTTTGAATTTACTGTCTGGACCCTTCCTTTGTGAAATCTACTTATCTTACTACAATTAAAATATATCAAAAAATTCAATTATTTCGATATTTAAAATATCATCGTCAGAATGACAGCTTACATTTGATATTTGGCCTACTTGGTGTTTATTATTTTGGTAAAATCAAATAGTGACCTATCTTGACATTGAATCAATATATGAGTATGAATAGAAATATAATATCTCGTATAATATTACAGATATTGAAGCTTATAGGTATTATAAGCCGTATAAGGATATCCTGGATATTTTTTTCTCATTTAAGAGTATTATAACTGTGCAATTATAAAGAAATCTAAGGAAAATTATATCTGCTGGTGTTTACTGTATGTTACTTAAAAAAAATGTGTATAGGAGAGCTCGCTAAATTTATCTGTTCATTGACGACTTCACATTGTGGGATTCTTTAGTGTCTTCCAATTTCTAATTCTTCAAGGAAATGTATTTGTTCTTTCTTATCACAAATATGTCATACTTCTAGTTCTGTGTTAGGAGTTAATGTATGTTTGGTGTCAAGTAGATGTTTCTCGCAGAGAAACTGTAGGTGTCAGTCCGCCAACAGTTGCATTAGTATAAAATTCGCAATTTCATGGCAGGTTATATGAAAAGCATTCTCCAAATCAAGTTCCATATTGCATTCTAAAAACTTGTGAACTTATTCAACTTTTATCTCTATAGATTTCATTCTACCAGCAGTTGTTGAAAATGGGGAATTATTGAATTGTAAGAAAAGGTCTATAAAAATAAAATGATCCAAACGGTCGGTTCAACCTTTTCCGCTTTAAACATAATCTTTGACGATTTTTTCTACCGAACTCAACAAATATTCTTACAATATATACATGAATAACCCTGCTCATTTGTCAACTTTTTGTTCTCAAATATTTTTTAGATCCAGACGAGCATATAAGAATAAAAAATTATTAAAAGTAGATGTTGTTAATGTGAATGTATTCTTTTGCCCTTCCTAAAAATACTACTCTGCCTGCACTCCTGTGATAGAAGAGATAGCAATAAATCCCGAAATAAGCCGATTAATGTGTTCAGAATCTTCCACTAGTTCTTTAACCCATATAAATTGCGTTTTGTAGCTGGAAAGTACAGAGAATGCCAAAGAATGTCTGATAAAGGTACATATTGTCGAGGTTCTTGGATGTATAGAGAGTTTTAGACGCTAAGCAGAAGCTCGAGATCCGTATTGATTAATTGTACGCTTTAATTATTTAAAATAAGATTTTCACAAAATAACATTTATAATATGGGATGAGAACATCCGAAGCATGGTAATTGGATCGAAATATTTTAAATTGAATATACAAAAATTGGGAGAGTGACAGTATGAGATTTATTCGCCAGGTATTGGTTCTAATTCATGTAAAGCAAGAAGAAAATAACCAATTAAACCATAAAAATGCTTCATAATTGGTGCACATATTTGTACAGTGTGTTAATTCTAAAACCAAATCAATACAATACTGAACACAAAAAATCTTACAATCGCTCATAAATATATTAGAAAAATATAAATTAGAAGCCGGTGTCTTTAAGATTATGGTTGAATAGTATTTGATTAAGAAGTGTATTTGTTATATAAAGAGTTTTCAGAATGTTTTTGCAATTTAAAATTTCAATTCTACGTAATATAATTGTTGATTAATTTGACTCTACCTATGTAAGTATAATTTAATGATGTGTGTAATCACTTATACAATTTTTTATGTGTACCTTATAGTTGAAATCAAAATATCGCTTAAAAGTTTATTTTGAATTGGAACTAAAAATCAGTTAAATTCTCACATCGATTATTGATGTAAGGTAAATATAATATGAAAGTATGTAGAATTCTTGTTTTAGATATGGATGTGATTTCCCTTTTTCAAAACATATTTCCTGTACATTAATAGACTACTGGGCTGGAGATTTGTAATCCAGTAATATCACATTATTTATTGTTTTTGTTTAAACTAATACTGTAATAATCACTTAACGTTATAAAAAAGACAACTAAATATATTTATCTGTACATTAATAGGTTCCTACAGTTATATATAAATTTTCTGATAATTCTGATCAATTAAATCATTAGAAACTTTCTGATCTACTGTTCGTTTGTTATTTGCAGTTCATCAGTAATACTTGCTTTATTACTATTTTGTTCTTGTAGAAAATATCCTGAGCTCTCCTTCAATGCACCGATGTGAAACTGTTCTCTTTAAAATGAGTGTGGCAAATATAATCATTTACCTCCAATGTTAAGGTTAACGTGTTGATTTATTAAGAAATAACAGAAGTGAAAAATAGTTACTTAAATATTTGATAATTATTATTTCCGTACTGTTGGACAAAAAAATACAGAGACGCAGGGGCATATTTCACGTCTAGCTGGAAAACTTTTCACAACACACAATTTTACGATTATTGTTAAATTATTTTTAATTTTTATGAAACTAAACACTACTAATGTGACTAAGATGATATTGTTAGATTAAGTCGGTCGTC
>CAJUYI010000453.1:123172-142280 GCA_910591695.1 Galerucella pusilla
TACTTCACTTTGTCTTTTTGTTCTTCAACTACTCTCGCGCCATCTACCATTTAATGCTTACCGCCGCACACAATTTGATATTTTTCCTATACAAGTTTGTGTTCTTTATATTATTTGGCGGAGTAGAATTCAATGAGACCCCTGGCGGTCAAAAATTCAACTGTCGCAACGAGTAAAATAATTCGTTTTACATTGTTTTTGTATTATATGCAAGTCAACGTAATTACCGTAAATTCGTACTTTATTTGTTTAATTTTGTGTCAGTGACAAGTTTAAATTTGTGTTTTTCTATTCAACTAAACTTTAATCAATTCTGAGGTAATATTCCTATATAATCAGAGATATTATTGTTTTTTTTTTCGGGCCGAGATGGCAAACTCATGTTCGACTGGGCCCTCAAACAGTACCCAGACAGTGTTGGACTCATCCTCACGGAGATGCCTACCAACCAAACCCACCTCAAACTCGCCGTTACTCCTGCCTTGGAATCACTACCCTAGCATACGTCAAGACGGGCGGCGGTCCCTCACACATTCTCCATCATCATCTTCCTTCTATCACTCCCACCTCTCTCATGCCATAGCGAGTCCTTCTCTAACCCTAATCATGCTCTCTACTACGCCACTTATCTCCATCCATTCCTCCTCGCCCCTCAACATAATCTCCACCATATTTTCCCAGGATATGTATTTAGTTTTCAGCGATTCTAAAAAGTCTTTCACAAGCGAAGTTTTTATTTAAATGTCAGTTATGTCACTTTGACAATTCAAAGTGACAATATGAATAATAATAAGAAGCGATTTTCCGGTATTTTGCATTCTCAAGCAAAAAAAATGGTACTTAATCTGATAGATAATTTCGATAATGGATGATAAAGTGGAAATTCGTCAACCAGTGTGCAGGAAACATCAACCATTATTATTTTCTCCGGATATATCTGCAATCTCACATCTTGGTAACCTTTGTGTCTTCTAATTTGATACATATTGTTAGTGACCTTTGAACCCGCACGATAATAACAGTTTTGACTATATCTAGTCTCCATGCCATCGGTAATAAAAAAATGTATTCAACTGTCAAAATATAATATTAGATCATTCGTATAATGTCAAGTAATAAAAAATAAATAAAATGTCCGGTGAAAGATGGAAATCACTGGCATTCAGACAAAGTGTAATATCAAAATTTGACCATGAGCTACGCTGTTTAAAAGCAAAGACCGACATTAGCGGAGAAGAAATAGAAATCAGTATTTACAATAAAGTTGCTAATCAAGCTGAATATTTGGGTCTAATATCCAAAATAATATTAGAACTAAGACAAAAACGAATGACAACCAATGAAGATATAAGGAAAGGAATAATAGAAAAAATAGCAGTCGCGGTTATTCCAAGATTGGTAAAAGTGATACCATTGTCTGAATTAGCAAAAAAAGAATCCGAATTGGAGCTGAATGTTCACAAAAGTATTGTTGATATTTCTGAAGAAGATAATTGAAGTAAGCTAAATTATGAAATGATTATGGGTTTTTTAAATTTAATAAACTTTGTAATATACCATTATATTGTATAATATATACATGTGAAACAAAACTTAAATATGAAGTTTATAATTGTCAAAGAAAATCAAAACCGTTCGCCTTGTTATAGGCCATTGTGGAGAATATGCAGCTCAGAACTAGTAAATATTTATATGTATCATTAACACTTCTAAGTAATGAAAATTAAAAAAACTGATAATGGTAAGTAACCTAACCCAACCATGTCCCTCACTTATTAATTACACTATGTTATTATGGTGAGCTTTTTTTAAATTACACGGACATACAAAAAAACTGACCTCGGTAAACGACATAATATGTATTCATATGCATATTGGCTTTCTGAACACGAATCCGGCCTCAAAATCGCTCCATCACCCTCCAGCTTTTTTTTTTAAATTGCAAGTATTTATCAAAAAATCCGAGAAGGAAAAGGCTTTTCGATAATTTATTGATATTTACTATAAGCACGGAATAATCTTGTGTGGAAACACATTTTTTAAAGTATTTTGACCTGATATTCACAAATCTGCAATCTGCGCCAACTATTTTGTTATATATGCAACACCTGAAGATTTCTCTAGTAGTCCAGTAATCGGAAAAATTTAAAACCACCGCGGTTTGTTCCGTTTTCAACTTCCTTGTTTTTAATCTAAAAAAATCTGAGCTATCCGTGTTCGACATCAACAGGTACTTTGTTTAATTGATCAAAAGCAGTTTTATAATGAGTACCACTGATACACCAAGAATTCTCAAGTATTGGGTTTTTCATTGATCTCAAATTCAACCAGATTATCTGGTATTTTGCATCCATATAACTGTACTGATCTCCACTCGTTACAACCCATGACAAATGTAGATATTTTAATTATTACACATTCCAAAAACGTAGCAGTGAACAAAGTGTTCATTGCTACTTCCTCCCTCCTCCCCTCCCAACTCCATTTCAACTGTACCCACGCAATTAACTGTAATATGCTACTATCTGCAACCCTTGATATCGAAGCTCAAGAGATGTCGTTTAGTAAACACCGCATGATCAGATTCCGAGTTACAATCAAGTGAATCAATATGGATCTTGCCAAAACAACAAGAGGTTAAAAAAAAAACAAATTTTCAATAAATGACGACGATGTTTTCTTCTTGATTCACTAATCACTTCAAGTTTATGTATATTAAAATTATGAAAATGGGCTCATAGGTTTTTGAATATTAACTAGAATACCTGAAACATTGAAGCAAGTACGAATCTTGTCAGTATTCGTTACTTGTCTCTTCGCTCTATTCTGGATGAATATTACTAATTACACTACGACGTGTTCCATTCAATTTATTTATATCATTCATTCCTACAATATTAGAAAGGAATGCGACAGACATGTACCAATTAACATCAAAAAACAAGGACAAGAATATTTGAGTAAATTTTATATTAACTTAATCGACAAAAACAATTTAAAGCTGATATCACTCACTATCAGAACAAAAAAACCGTTACTAAAACTCTTCTTGTTGATTTTTATTTCACTCCATTTTGGAATTGGGGATTCAAATTAAGATCATAGCGCCAGAGCGGCGATAACTTCTTTGTACATTGTGTATAACGTCAATTATCTTTTACACAACATTTGCATTGTTTAATTGTAGTTTAGCCGTTGCTGTTGACTTTTTTTCGCTCTTTTCATTATATTCTCAGTTTAATAAGTATTGTTCATTGTATTTATTATACAAATGCATGTCAAGGTTATAATAGTATATTCTTCAACGAGTGCAGAATGATGGTTATTATTCACGCGGATGAAGTTTCCAAAACGAGGGAGCGCAGCGAATAATAGCCATTCTACACAAGTAAAAGACTATACTTTCCCCACGACTAAAAGGAAAAAACTTCCAGTGAGGATCGAACCTCGATCGTCCGCGCCATAGTCAACCACCACTAGGCTATAGAGCATATTTATAGAAATGTAAAGAGTAAATATATATACGTAACTCATATTTTTAATCGGAACCCTCACATTTATAAATGAAATTAATTCCGGGAGGCGTACATAATATTCACTATCGCCACTGTTGTCCATTTTTTTCTCTTATAATACGTAAAATTATGATTTTATAATTATTTTGACGTTTCAAACGACGCGCTGTCAGAAGCGATTTGTGTTCTTAGGTATTTGACGTTTTAAAGAGACGATTTGATTTATTCATTTCAATTTATTTTAGCGTGAATTCTGATAATAATAGAAAGTGATTGGCTAACGAGAGTGAATTCTTTTTATTATTCACTGGTGTGAAGAATTTATATCATTATGCAGCTAAATATGTAAAAATAAGTTGTGCGTTATTATTTAGTCGTGGAAAAATAATGTAGAGAGAAATATTTCCTTTCCTGCCACTAATAGAGTACCGCTTATATTTTATTTCCAATAATAGCTACACTTTTATACATTACACTATTACATGTATGTACATATGGGCATGGACAAATATGCGACAAAATGTCGAACGTTGACTAATCTCGAAGGTTGTTAGTGAACACCATCTAACAAGAGGCGAAAGAAAATAGTTTTCGTTATCGAAAATTTGTGTGCACATGCGTGAATTAATTAGTTTATCTGTCAATGTCAAGTCGTCACTTCCATTCATTCCCCTCGGTTCACCGCGTATTATTTTATTGAGTTAAATAGTTTTATAGTGACGAAAGAAAGTTCTTTCGATTTCCAAGGGATGAGAGTATGTAATTTAATATCCCGGCCCATGATATGAGAAATTTTGAAGTTTCTGATATTAACTTTGGTGCTACAAATTATTATCAAAATGCATAGGTGTATATTGTATTCCCTTTGATAATAAAGAAATTAAGAATTATTTGTACTTTAAAATTTGGTTGAGAGAGAGAGAAGTATACTTTATTTACACTAAAGCATCAACAGGCCATCGACCGAGGTCTTTCAGCCATAAATTTGGTTGTTTTTTGTAATTATTTGTGTTATCTAAAAATGTATTTATTAATTAATCTCCCAAAAGTAATGACTATTTATAACAAATCATAAGAATGTACATATGGGTATTAAATAAATACATGAATATATATTCGATTATGATTATGATTCAACTTTATGACGCAGTTTTAAAGATTTAGTGGAAACTTCCAAAAAGACTAGATCCGGCACTAGAAATTGTTATTGTCCTCGAGTCAACAGTGCAATTTGGTAAGAAATTCAGAAAATATTTCAAACTGGCAACATCGCGGCCATACCAAGTTAAAGGTTCAAAGTCATTGACGACGGAGCTGAAAATCGTTTGATGTTTTACCGGGATTCGTATCTGTTCTCTTTATAATCTGTGGTATAGTTGAAATAATACCCTTTTTGGTGTGCGTCATCGATTGTTAATCTCCTTTTATCACATTACGTAGGAAGAAATGGAAAAAAGGCAGGTCTGTGATTAATCCTAATTAAAATATCACAATAATGAACCGTTTGAATGTTTTATAAACGTTAACCCTAATCATTGACTTACAAAAAATTGATTGGTTGATGTTTAGATTACGCGCCAGCGAAACCTATCAATCGATAGCTTAAAATACTATGAAGGCGTTACTTTCCTAGCGGCAATAAGTCTTACGTCTTTTTCTACTGTCACACTGACAGTTCTTGACAGGTCTGTACTTTGTTGTTTACGGTCAATTATTATTTATGAAAAGTGAATATTAATCTTATTGTTTTATTTATATGAATAATACAAAAATATGCATGAATACACGGAAAAACATCAGTAATTTGAAAGTTCTCAAGTATTTTCAGTTAGAAAAAGAAGCTGGTAATTATTAATTGCATAGCCTTTTCGAATTTGGCCAAATACAATACTGATGATCTTATTTATCAAATTTAAGGTTAGCTATATGTCAAAATAGCAAATAAAATAAACGACATGCCGAAAACCCGGATATATGTCCCAATCGATGACGCACACCAAGAAGGGTATTATTTTAACTATATTACTACTGAATCAATACTCGTGTTACTTTTCTCAGTGTATCAGGTAGTTTATGTTTCAATTCCTTGACGTATTTCCCCTCAATATCGTGTCAATCCGACTTCAAAGGAGCCGACAAAGCTTTCGTCTCTTGTTAGATGGTGTACTCTGTGGTGAACACGACCTCAAATTTTCATGTGACGTTTTTGTTCGACAAATGTCTCTCGCGACATTCCCCGACCGAAATTCCAGAATACGGGCCCAGGGGCATTGTTTGTTTGCTGTTTTTAGGCTCAATTTTCACACTAATTTGATCGTTTTGCTTATTTTCCCATTGGATTCTTCATACATCTACTTCAGTTAATATGTTTTCCTACGATCACATAGGAAAGTAACATATATCGCACTGTCTACTTCTATGGAAAGTGGCCTTTATTCATACGCGTACGGAAAAAAACATATTCGTACGTGTACGGATAAAAAAGCTGTCAAATGAATTTTTCTTTTATTATTAAAGATTGGCCACTGGCAAGCTGTCAAATATATAATTTTTAATTCGATTTACCTATGTAATATTTAAATTTCATGCAATCTATTTGAAAATTGGAATTTTTGTCATTTTCTTGATTAAAATATATTTAGGGAGCGTCAGAAGTCCGATGTTGTACCAACTAATCCAAATCACCTGTTATAATAGTAGGAAAATGTAATCATCTTGAAAGGTATTCATGATAAGTATGTGTGAAGTATAATGAACAATAATAATTTCACATTCAATTTCTATAATTATCCAACCAATTAATAATTGTAATAACCTAACCATATTATATAGTTAAGCTACTTGAATTTTTGTCACTATTGATAGTTATTGTTAAACTTGAAATCAATTGGGTTGACTTTAATTGTAACATTTTGTGTATTAATATGTCAGATGTTAATTACACATTATTTGGTGAAATTATCACGTGATCGTAGGAAAAATACTGTACATCACTCGTGCGTAAGTGATTTTTCACACACGTTATGTAATATACTATACATAGCTCTCGTCTCTTTTATAACTATTTTATATACATGTAGAGTGAGTTTTAAATATGGAACACATCACTTAACACAGAGACTTTATTTTATGTATATTTTTTGCCTTTTGAAATCCTTGAGAAATACTGAATATTTTCCATGTAATGTTTACGTTTATATCTACATTATCTCCACTGAGGATGGAAAAAAATATGAAATTATGGAATAATATATTTATAAGTCCATGACTGGTACAATAACGACTTTGTTGTTTCAATAAATTAGTATTGTTGGTGTTCATTGAAAGTCACAATGGATCGTATAAATATGGAAAGAACGAATTGAGATTCTAATAATATTAGGATATGGTGGTATGTGTAGAAGTCAACAAGAAACGTCTTTAATAATTTATATCCCAATAGAAATATGATAACAAGGTCTACTGTCAGTAAAATAAGTGAAAAGTTCAACGAAACTGGTTCAGTTTATCCAAATCAGGGCGCATCAACTGAAATAAAATGTTTGTGTCATTTTAGAGGACGATCCACACTTGAGAAGTAGACAAATATCCAGGAAACTTGATATTTCGCAAACATCAGTAATGAAAGTTTTACGTGACAACAAATTCCATACATGTCAGATAATGATTTCGATAGACGTGAAGAGTTTGCAGATATAATGATGGAAAAGCGATCCAAATTTCTTAAATAATGATGTTTTGCGATAAGGCCACTATTTTATTAATGAAATCGTATATCGGCATAATCTATATAATAGTCACGTAACAATCTTCGTTGTATGCGTGAATCCACTTTTCCACCCATTATCCACAACAACTAAATGTATGAACTGGAATAATTGGTCCCTTTTTCATAAAGGGAAACTTGAGAAGACATTCCTAAATAACATGTCTCACAGGAGATGGATTGAAAGGCGTGGTGTTATCAAATGGTCCCCGCGATCACCCGACATGAATCTTTCAGACTATGCTACAAAATGTATTGCAAAACAAACGTTTAAAGGTTTGTCTTGTGTTGCTGTACGTATTCTCCGCCATGATTTGGATAAAACTTTCACTTCACCAGTTTCGTTGAGCTTTTGCTAATTTACTGACAGTAGACCTTGTTATGTCATTTCTATCAGGATATAAATTATTGAGAATTATTCAATCATAGCCACTTAAATGTATTATTTTAACTGCGGAGAAGATACTTTGAATGTAGCGATAGCTCAGTAATAATCATGACATGAAAAATATTCAATATTTTTCAAGGATCTCAAAAAGCAAAAAAATATGATTCATTTGAAATAACTAAGTTTATTAATAAATCTAAAAAAGGGAAGATTTGACAACAACGTAAAATGTCGAAATTGAGGCGTTCCATACTTAAAACTCACTCTGTATATTTTTCTCCAATTCTCGAAACCATCTTTGGTTTCAAAGTCTGAAATGTAGCGCATCTATTCCAGCCAAGTCCTCATTAACTCTACTCACACTCAATACTGTCTATACACAATATCCATTAAATCATTAGCACTGGGCAAATACAACGTAATATTCGGAATCTATGTCAAGTTTATAGCGATTCTCCAGAAACGATAATTGAAGTGATTAATAAATTAGATTATTCCATGCAACACACTTGGCAAGATAGAAACGTATGCAGCACGGGAATATCATTCAATTAGATTTGCCAGTTGATGAGTATTTTATATGATAGAAATATAAAATTATTCATAAAACGTCTTTGATGTCACTTTGAAATAGTAATTATGTCTGCTGCAAACAACTGTACTAAATTGGAATACGACTTATATACGTTATAGAAACGCGCGTCACATAATGTGTTACTGTTGGTGTAGTGAGGTGTAAATTGTATTTACCCACTATCAATATGTAATGTCAATCTTAATGATACTCGTCTTCTATAAAGAACTCTAGTTTGACTGAAGGAATTTTCATTAGTTGTGATAATTGTGTTATTTCCTCTCCAAAATGCTTCCGTCTGAGTCTTTGCAGAAGCAGAGTGAGTAAGTGTTTTATCACAGAGTTCACATTTTCTGTACATAGCTTCGCCAACTTTGCCCGTTTTGAGAAGATGCTTCCTCCAGGGTGCAGTGTCCAGTCACCAAGCACCAGCGGATTCCAGTACCTAATGAGCTTATAGTGCCAATAAGGCAGAGACACCACAGTTCTTACAATATTCTCGTCTTCACCCATTCATCTACAGTAAACTTTGACAGATATTCTACCATGAAATGATTCTTTTGGGTTTGTCTTGGTGAGTTTGTCTATAAATGTGTGGGCTATCCATTCTTATGTAGCCCTTTTTGTTATTGTTGCTCTTATGGCCTTTGTACCCTGGTACGCGAACAACAATAACCTTGCTACGATCTCTAAGTAGTTTCAGAGCAAAAAAATAGGCTCGGAAAAAAAGACCTTAAAAAAATATACTCGTGCTGTACCTACTCATGTCTTTCAGTCCCTATAATATATTTTTCAAAAAAAAGAGCAATGAAAATGTTACTTTTTGGAACTTTAGTTCTCTACGCCAGGTTATGTTAGAGCGACCAGGAGTCGCGACGCAAAAGATCTGACCGTTACGCGTTACGTTACGCTACGTTATGTTACGTTGCTTCGTTATGTGCCTTGCTTGCGTGCTTGTGCCTCCTTAGTCCCTCTCTCGTTTACGAAGCAGCGATTCATAATAATATGCTCTTGCCGGGATTCGAACCCGGGCCGCCCGCGTGCAATGCGAGCATTCTAACCACTGAGCCACCGATGCTATATTGAAATTCTATGCAAAGCTGGTATTCGCAGTGCTAGTGATCTACTTGAATTTGTTCGGATAAATTTTTACTATTATTTCCATAATTTTTTTTGCGCGATTAAGGAATCTAGCTACTTTTCGAAATACAGAGTGTTGAAATTTTGAAAACTTGAATGTTTTAATTCGATAACTTCAAAATGGATGGATAAATTGATTTGACATTTGGCAGGTAGTTTTTAAATGTAAAAGGGCATATTTTGAAAGAAATTGTAGTTTGTGCAACTAGTGTGGATATGATGGCAATATTGCACGAGGACGAAGATGGAGCACGACGCCGTAGGCGGAGTGCTCAATCGTCTAAGTGCGATATGGACAATCCACACGAGTCGAGCAGCATATTTTTTCTACGACCCACTTAGGAAAAAATCTAGAAAATAAAAATTTCTATAAACTTCAAATTAAAAATTTAACAAATCAAGATGTATTACATAACTTTTGCTTAAAAGGAACCAAAGTTCCTACCATGTGTCCCGCGACACGTTCTACCTTTTTTTATTATTATTATTATTTATTCACAACCCAAATCTTCGAGAGAATTGGTTGAAAAATGGTAAATTATAATTATTCTGAAGTGGTGCTCCCCTGAAATTTTGAATAAAGAACATGAGAGAAAGCAATAATAATAAGGCGCAAAAACATTTTCCCTTCCTCTTTATTCGTCGAACATATCCTTCGCATAGCGATCGCACTCCTGCATCTTTCGATAAAATGTTTACAAATAAATTAGAATAAATTTACCCCCAATAGTATGATCATTTTCTCAAGTCTGTTTTTCCGTGGCTATTTTTTCCAGGTCTAGTTTTCCGGGATCAGCACAATGGGTTAAGCATATTGTATTGCAAACGTTTCAGCTGTAAAACAAACGAAAAAATGTTGTGCTCTCTGCATTTAAACAGTTTACAAAAGTTGTGAATTCATTCCGAAAGGTACGAACGGGCATTAACTTCTTAATGCTTGAAAACTTTCCTTCAAGTTCAAAATTCAAGTGCTGGCGTGAAAATTTGAAGAGTAGTTTTTGTTTCAAGTTTCTTATTCTCTATCCAAATCTGACCACAGTATTTCAATATACATGGTGTTATCTCACAAACACAATCGTTTTTTTCCTAAACCGGGATAGCGAAACATGTGTGCCAAATATAAAAATATATACGGAGAGCAATAAATGAGCAAAATCGTCGAAACGCCCTCGGTGACCCATATTCGCCGTTTAAGAAATTTCCATTCCCAATAAAAAAATCCATTTATTAAAAAAAATAAATAACGTATAAATTGCCTCCAAAATGTGCTCATTTCAGTTAAATAAATGTTTTAGTACTAAAGTGGTAATAAAAAATTCTTTAATGATAAAAAATATTTAATATACGTTCTTAAAATTGTCATACAACTTCCAACACAGAAAACGCAATTTTGTTCATTTTTTGCTTTTCAAATATTAAAGCTTTAGAATTCCAGCATTTTTACTTTTCATCTTCACGTTTTAATGTTTTTCTACTCCGTGAATTTTCTAATGAATAACGGCACTCAAAACCGTTCTATTCAGCTACTAAAATATACATAAATCCTACAGCTTCAAACACCATTTCTACTCGACGATATTTGAAAACCTAGATCGTTTTATAGGTATTATAATCTGGGGAAAAAGGAAATAGGGATATTCCCTAGACGTTCCTAATGATTTGCATTCAAATCGGGATTTCAAAACACGATCTGCAGTTAGTAAAACGCTAGAAATAAATGACGATGTATATGGAGACACGTGGGGTGACTAAATGGAAAGCACCAACATAAAGCTGCGTAAACCTTCTCCGCCCCTTTATTCATGTCTTTTATTCATTGCATTATTCATCACCGAATTATTTCTGGAATGGTATGAAACGTTATTAAATAAATGCAAAATATAATTGGACTGAGCCTTGAGTAAGTTTTAAAACTTGAATTAATTTTTTGGAATGCTATTAATGCTTTCAAGTCTATGGAATACTGTAAATAACTCATAGTTTCAATATTTCAATACAATGGAAAAGATTTCCACCAGAGATTTCACTTTTTTTTGTGAGAAGATTCCGCTTGAGCTTGCAGCTTGCAAGCATATAGCTTGGAGCACGTGAAATGCAACAGCTTTCCGTCCATAACGTTTTTAGATTTGATTGTACAAAAAATTGTGGGCATCAAAATTGTAGGTACCTCATAAGATAATGTAATGAAATATTAAAGGAAAATTTTTTCAAACCCTCAATTTTTGGAAAATTGAGAAAATTTTCGCAAAATGGCTTTTTAAGCGGCAGACATAATTAGAATATAACAATAACGACTTCATAATATATTAAAATATAGTAATCCGGCACCTGAAAACGTTGGTGTTTTCAGATTTCAAAAATTAAGAATGGAGGCCCTAAGAAATTTCGATATACTTTTATATTTTTTCCAATCTTTTCTCATGTTACCTATTATTTATTGAAAATAATAAGGCAAGATAAATTGCAACGGCGACTCAATGTGAAGAGCACCTCAGGTGTGAATTCAGAGACCAAACCAAACCAAATATCAGTTCAGGGAGTAGTCTTACCGGTTCGCGGGTAATCCTACTTTATTTAAGTTATTGAAGTTATATTGAGGTTAATGAGATAATAGATGAAGTTAAGAAACCAAATGAATATAATAAGTTAATAAATCAAGTTGAGGAATGTAATTAAAGTTAATCAAGAAAGGTAAGTGGGCACCACCCTGAATAATATTAGTCGACTTGTTTTTCACCTCACAACTCTCTATCAACAAACCTGGAAATGTTGGAAGGGAAGGAATATGAATAACGTTATTAAATTTACAAGTTGTATAATGATTTTAAAACTAATATCACAGTGAAAAATGTTGTTTCACGTTGTTTGTTGTTTTACGTTGTATTTACGTTGTTTTACTTTCCTTGGTTGGTCCTGGGTATTTGAGGTTAATCCATGGGTATTTAGTTAATAGTACTTCATAGAAAGCGACTTTGCACTTTAAAAAAAAGTTTGTGGTAAACCACTCACAAGAAATTAAAATTTTTCCTTATTGGTTTATGGTTCACAGGAGAACCGAGAAAGAAAGCTTATTTTTACTACTGGCTATTAAATTGAACCATGCGATGAGCAATGGACATACGTTGCATATCCCTTTCCTGTTCACATGCTCTGCTTCGAGAAAGAATTTACATATTAGTAGTGTGTTCTTAATTTATCTCTCTCTTTGGGAGAGAAGAATTGAAATATTTGGCCAATATCAGTATATATACTGATCCTCACCAACGGAGATTATCCGTCGCACAATAAATGTAAAAATTTGCCTTTCAGCGATGATCGATGCTACAGGTTCTCGACGAGAATCACATGTTGGTAAGAAAAAAGGACTGGCTACTCGCCGTCCGGTAGATATTCAAATATTCCAATGAAGTTTGGATAGTAGCCAAATATAACGTTACACTCATTTCATGAACAATAACACTATCGATACGCGGTTTACTGCAATCGATGGTTAAGTTGTTTATAAACATCAACACATTTTACATTTTTCTTATGAGTTTTACTGAAACATTTTCGGTTTCTAATCAACTCGTTGAATTGTTCAATAAAAACTCTAAATACTCTTATTTTTCCATTCAAGTGGGTACTGTGAATGAATGAATGAAAATTCAACAGTTGACTCAAATAGTGAACCGAAGAAGACAGTACAGTCAAATCTAAAAAAGTTATGGACAAAAAACTGTTGCATTTCACGTGCTCCAAGCTGCATCGCAAGCTCGAGCGGAATCTTCTCTCTAGGAAAATAGCCTATACCACATATACTTTCGCTTAAAAAGTGAACTCTCTGGTGGAAATATTTTCCATTTCACGAAAACTTTCGGCCTAACTTTCCCGGAATATATTGTTAATTTCAAATCCAAAAAAATTGTTAAGATTTCCCAGTGCTAAATTCTTAATTAGGGTCATTTGTATAAACTATGGTTACCGAACAATCAGCATACTACAAGAGTAAACGGGATTATTCTATGACAATAAATAAACACTGTCAAAGTTTATATCCAATATTCTTGTTTCTTATTGTGATCGTCATCAATAAGATTGTGCGCTCCACGATGATTTGTTCACTACTGTTTCCGCGTCCCGCCCATGATTTTACTTGTAGTAGCTTGTTAAAATATTCTAATGTAAAAGATCCCATATAACGCAATGTTAAATTAACTGCTGGGCAGTGACCCTCCAGTAGCTATTGAGAAATATACAATCCTGTCACCGAATTCGGCGAGTGGTTTCGTTTGAAAGGCTCCATTTGGATAATGGAGAACGATACACAATTCAGTGAAGTAAGTTGAAAGCATCGCCAAAGTGACCAGCTGTTACCGATCCGTCTATTCGTTCGGTCAACAAGAGTTGCTGGATCATCCACCTTACAGCTCACAATTCAGTTTTGAACTACTCCCTTATTTTAGGAGCGGGTGAACATACAACACGGCTCCACTCACCACGTTAAATTTAGTAGTTGAGGTGCGCATGCGTCCAAGCAGCCTTTAACCTTCTATTCGATGTGACTGAATGTGAGCCGATTAGCGCAGTTGGTAAGGTATTGAGCTTACAACTCACAGGTCGTAGGTTCGAAACCCGGTTAGGTGCTGGGTTTTTTGTTTTTTTTTAGTTTTTTATTTCTTACTTTCTGATATTTCTATACATAGTTACACTTTGATCAACCGGGTTTGGGCCTGGGTTTTCCTGTTTTTTTTTAGTGTTATATTTCTGATATTTACATATTTATTTCAATATTGGGTTAGGTGCTGGGTTTTTCTGTTTTTTAAGTTTTTTATTCCTCATTTTTTGAAATCAATGGAGTAAAAAAATTCCATGATATCGGAAAATAATTCGAGAATGCTAGAATCGAATTAGGACTGTTTGCAAATTGTTAATAAAGTTGTTGATTGCGCGATAATACAAGTTTGGTTGTGTGGTAATTTGCCTTGTAATCAGTTATAAAAAGTAAATAGACAATTATTGAACAAACTGAGCAGCTAGAGAAATAATTAATCAATTTTCACCAAAAGTTACAGGTAAGGGTATCAAATTGTTGGTAACTTGTGTCAACTCAATGTTCCTCATCTATTCAGAAAAATGCCTAATTTCAAGTTTCCCACTCCATCAATCGTACGAACCCAAAAAAAACGATTTTGAATTGTTATCTCAACGGGCTTCAATAATTAAGCCTACTTGCTTTTTTGAAGCAAAAACAGACTTTTCGTAAAATTGAAAAATAGGACTTTTTCGTTGAAAATCGAAATTTTACATGACCAATATCTCGGAAAGGGTGCATCTTATGGAAAACTGGAAGAAAAATTTTCCCTCTCAGGAATTGGATTTTTCTAATAGGTGGGTGTATTTTGGCTTCTTTTTGTCCACACTTCCAATGTTGTATTATCCGATTTGACACACCCTCTTTGACAAAATTCGATTCACTTTAAGTGGCTGCCATTATTTTCAAATGTACCAACTTGACTGGATTGAATAATATTATATAAGAAAAAAGTAATCAAATTTTCATATTTTTATGCTGAATGAACAAACGTTACTCTGTTTAAGCTAATTTCTTCAGGTTTTATATTTTCTACTCAAAATGTCGTCGGCAATGTCGGCATCATTCATCGTAAAAGTCAACATTCGTTTTTCGTAACGTAACACAACTTTTGTAGATTCGACCACGATAAAAGCTCTTTTTTTCTATTTTAAAATATCTCGAGCACTGCTCCGAAAATGCTGATTTTACTTTCAACTCGCGATTGTACGCTGATAGATTTTGCGCCATATCCCACGAAACTGGTTATTTTACGGCAGTTTGTGAACGTAATGCATTTTTAAGCTTCAATAGACGCCACATGTTAGATAACTGCGATACTCATTACTATTTGAGACGAAGTTTCCATAAAATTAACTTGAATTTTTAGGTCACGAATAGTGTTTCGAGCCAATGTAAACCAAGAGCACAGTCGAACCCGTTTAATGGAATAACGATTTTGTACAAAGAAAATTCAAATAGCAGGGCTACTTATCTCTCATATGTATATTTTTTTCGTTTTATTCTCTTACATATTCTGTTTTCTTGGATATATTTGTTATTTCTATTGATTAGTTGTGTAAAAAGGCTATACTTGTTTGATTTTTTTGTAATAATTAATTTTGGATATTAATATTATTGTTATAGTTCTTTTTACAATCTATGTAACTGACCTGATATGGGATATTGACATGCAATAAAGCGATAAAAGTATTAGCCCTGACAGGGTCGTATTCATTTTGTTGGCGAATAATAAATTATTATAATCGAATACAGTCTTATCATGCGGGTCATACGATTCAACAAAGACATCTCACGGTCTTCGTTTTCTTTTATTGCGTTTAATCATAACTTCCGAATAAAATTCGTGAGATGGATAAGATAGACTTATGCAATTTTGACGGGAAAAAAGGACATGTATATAGTTTTAATAGATTCTAAAAAGTGTTTCACCAGCTAAGTTTTCATTTAAATATGTCAGTTTTGTGACTTTCACAATTAAGACTGACAATATATATTGGTCGCGTTCTTCCCGACAAAATTGATCAGGTAGCGATTTTTAGATCAGTTCGTAGTTCTGCTGAACGTGCTAATAAAACCATCGACATAATATGTCAAATGTCAATGAATACAACAACTCAATTTTATTTGATATAAACGACAAGTATGAAATAGGTATTACTTCTAACCATTAAAAAATGGGATTTAGTTACAATAAATTAAACTCCACACTTTGAAGCATACTATGAAGAGTTGAATTTCCTGACAAGCTATACAATTTATTAATGAAATAATAAGTCACCTCCAGCTGTTCACTCATTTTCACTAAAATACAAACTAAAATATCTCCAAACAAAGATATTCATAATATGTTTCAAACATATGACATAAATGACAGTTAATGCATCATCAATCGGTAGCCTGTAGCGTATTTTAATTCTGATTGAAAAAATGGCGACTGATACCACATCGCTCAATGTGATTAGTTAACAAAACACGCGTTTAGCAGGAAATTGATGATCGCTTCGGTAGCGCAACGTTGTGATGAACGCGACCAATAAGAAGCGATTTTCCAGTTTTTTTTATCATCAAGCAAACAATTGTACTTAATTTGATAGATTATTTCTAGAATGGAATGAAAAGTGGAAATTCGTCAATTAGTGTAATCTTCCATTTGGTAACCTCTGTGTTTTCTGATTTGATACATATGGTTAGTGAGCTTTGGACTCGCCCGATAAGAACGCTTTTGACTTAACCCGTAAAATCTATGTTTGTACTGTTATAATATAATAGGTGTTTTCGATTATCCACGTTTGGCTGCTGGTAGCAGCTAGCAGTAACTGAATTTCGTTCGTTCATTCTCGGGCGTGACGCAGAGTCTTACCTTCCCCTTGCTCCTTGAGCACATACCGAAAAGTATGAGCTTCAAGCCACTGACATTAAATATTTGACGTTTGACCGGTTTGACGTTTAAATATTGTGCTGATTACGATTTAAACCTTACTAAAAATATATGAATATTCAAAATCATATTATCAAAAACATTATACCTATACCTGTACCTACATTGGCACATGACAAGTGGTTTTGAGGATCCTAAGAAATCATGTTCGTTTTGCTTAAAAGTCGTGACGACTGAGGCGTCACGCACAAGTGCTTGAAGCCCAAATAAACGTAAGCAACAAATATTACTGCAAATTTTTGTTTGTTCATTTTATTCCCAACCAACTTCACACATTAGTAAGGGGGATATAAGAGAAATAAATTGATGAATTGGTGAAATTAATTTACTTAGTACTTTTTTTTATCATTCATAATTGCACAAGTGATTTGTATTTTATCGGCTAAATTTGGGTTGTTTAATTTGGAACTGCTAATTGCAAATGCAATTGCACGCGACCGACGACGACGTAAAAGTGGGCGCTCAGGCATAAGGGTTAAACACCTGGGTTTCTCAGATTTCCCTATGGCTAGCAAGGGTCATTTATGACTTCCATCAGCATTTGCACCACAAAAAATGGTTAGCAGCTTCGTCGCAATTTTAGATACTGGGTTCATATTATTTCATCAAATCTGGCAAAATATCAGTTACCCAATGGTCTGCTCTAATCACATCGGCATCTTCTGCTCCACCGGTAAACCTTTTTAAATGAAATTTGGGAGTGATCTTTCTATCTAAAAAACCAACCATTTGTAGCTTCGAAACCTGCAATGCCACTACGTTCATCAATTTGCTCTGCCTTTTCTTCCAGAAGTGGACCATTAATAAGAACATTACGAGCTGGGATATTCTATTAAATTGTATTAAGTACATCAAGCGTGTTCTACTGTATTATACAAAATTCAATACCGGATGTCTCACAACGTTTTCAGTCTCCTATCTCGAAAAATTTTCGTATTTATGTTACCATCCAACATCCATCTCTCAACCCAGCAGATACAACTTCAGCAGTTATCAAATTTATCATTTAATTTTGTAAACCGGTGTCGGCACCTCTTTGTTTATATTATTTTCATTTTCGTCACTTACTGTTTTTAGATATTTCCATTTTTTGTAATGTAACTTATAAACTCATTAAATCAAAATTATTCATCACACTCTTGAACTGTTAAGATCTATAATAAAAATAATATTCATCTGAATTCCTTCCTTACTACTAGCCTTCATATACCGAACCTATGGTCCTCCATATATTAGGGTAGTTGTGGTTTTCCTCTCCTATCCTCGAAAACCTCAGTCTAGTGAGGCCTACGCAGTAGCCAGAGTATGTGTGCTGACGTTTTCTAATCTTTTTGAGAAAACCTGCATTACAGGCTCGTCAAATAACTCCGTTTGTAGAATCTCATATAGGAGCAACAGTGAGCACTTTACATAAAACTATATGTCCAAGAGAGACCAAAATACTTCCCCTCCATGACACAACCACTCTAGACTCGATTGGTCTCGATGCACTCTACAGAGCTTTCTTTCTTTCACTTACAGAATGACAATATGGAACATAAGTAGGTATTTGCCGAATCTTTAGTTGTCTACCAATCCGATGTTGTTCAGGTGTTTGTTTAGTCTACAGTTATCTGTAGCAGCATCCTAGTTGTTTACAAATTGGAAACTTGTTATAAAGGCAAAGTGCAAATTCGCCTAAGCGGTTTCTCCTGTTTCAAGGCATTATCAGTTAAAATCAAAAACGCCATCTCTTATATTGTTTTTATTGATCTTATTGTTGTTACCTTCATTATTTAATTCACATAATCATTACACTGAAAAAACTTTTTCCAAATGGTATCACATTTTTGTGCGATGAAGGACGTTCACGATTTGTGGTTGCCCATTCTGGCTTAAAAGTTAGAACTTCTTGAATTATGGGGGAGTTTTTTTAATGATTTCTTTGGCTTGTTTCATTGTAAGCGCCTTTTCGAGGATTATGGTTTGTCTTTTGGAGAACTTTGCTATGCAATAAAAAGGTTCTGGACCAATGGTATAAAGTATTCCTCTTCATTGCCTTTGATATCTTATTCCATTTTTACTATCCAACTTCATTCATTCATTCATTCAAACGTTTGGGTTGTGCTCAACAGCCCGGGCACTTGACCTAAGTCATTGTACCATTCCCAATGTTATCTACTTACACTCCAAAAGTTTCGTGTCCTCTATATAGGCCACTAGCTTATTTGG
>CAJUYI010000454.1:0-23955 GCA_910591695.1 Galerucella pusilla
CTATAGGTAGTAGTTCCATTTATACAGGGTGTGAACAAAAAATTGACTTTTTCATTACATTTTTATTGATATTTATAAAAACAAAATGGTTCTTTAGACGAATTAGCCAGCTTAGCGGAAGAAGCGGAAAAGAAAAATCTGGAAGAAAGAACAGAACGGGAGAAAATCGCCCTATTGGGGAAACCTCGATTGGGAGATATAGCCCGTGCTCAAATTAGGATCAAGGAAAGTAAAGAATTCAAGGTAGGACAAAATAATTTATAATTTTTTGAAGATTTCTTTTAACGTCTTTTTTGCCTTCCTTTATTCTCTCATGGTACGCCCCTGATGGATATTCCCAGTACAAGTAAACGACGCTGTGACCAAATGAAATTTCTCGAGAAAATGCCTACATCTGGAAAATATCGCATGTGAGGAAATTGAATTTTTCCGAGATGTTTCTATAAATTCGGATTAACCCAGTCGTAAAAGATCGTAAAAAAACATATTGAGAAGGGTTTGATGGTTAGAAATATTGCAATTTCGAAATTAGAGATAATGAAGGTTTAAAATCTTGTTAAATGATGATAAAAAGTGAGTATTTTCTAACCTCCAAGTAGCTAATATTTTGCGAATACCCATTCGTATGAGTTTTAAGTGGTATCCGGGATTGGAGGACTACAGGAACTGGGGCAACGAAGGAGCGGAGGTCCCTAATTATTTTCCGAGAGAAGCAGAAACATATTTTCTCCAAATAGATGTTTTTCTTCGAATATGTTCATATAATGTAAGATCGTATAATTTTCTAATTATACTTTAAAAGCAGACGGCCGGAAGTCCCGGCAAGTTTAAGAACAAAACATAGTGCTAGAGAATTTCTTCATAAAGTTTGTTCTTAAAAATACGGTTGTAAAGGTGTATTAACACTTTAACTTCATTTCAGAAGTGGGATTTTTCCGAGTTCGCCACTGCCTTAAGCCCTGAAGAAGTATTGCGTAATAAAGGGGAATTTTATACGTCAAGTAAAGAGTAAAAATCACGCGAGATCTTTTTCTAGACATGAAACCCTTCGATTTATTCACACAGTGGGAGGAAAACGGAATAGGTCGATGCGTTTGCGTGGCCGTTACTAACAGCATTTTTCGACATTTCCAACTCCAATTATTGCCTAGTTGATTTGTTTCAGAAGTTTGCCTGCTTGATTGGGTTTTAATTGGATTCGGAATCGGTTTAAAATTTCGTAGGATTTCAGCAGTTAAATAGTCGAACTGAAGACAAAAAATTGTTTATGACACACGTGTCATTGTTCAATAGACACTCCCGATTGTATTCAACGAAAAATATATTCTTGTTTATGCAAAAGAGATGATTAATTGCGCCGTTTAGATTATTACGTCACTATGAAGTTCATTTACGATAAGTTTGCAATTTTGACATTTGTAGTAACAATTGCAGCCACTGAACAAAATCTAAATATCCAAAGTGTAAATGGAATAATTAATCATACAAAGGGGAAAGTTACGGTCCAAAAGTTGACTGCCGTGTCCGGGGTTGCCAGACTTATGTTGTCAAAATCAGACATTTTTATTTACTGTGTAAATTATAATCTGTTATTTTCATAACTATTTAAAAGAGAGTATCGAAGACTGCGTCGCAATGCATGTGTCTTTATCAAGTGGTTAAACTTATGGTTTCAAACTTGGACATCTAGAAATGTATGTATTTATGAATTTAAGTTGGCCTACCTGCTGCCTAGTGATTGTTCAGAACACCATCACACAGCTCTTTTGACACAACTGACAACGCCATTTGTCACTGCTGTGTTTATTTATATAAACATATATTCATTAGGTGTTTTCGATTATTCATTTTTGGCTGCTGGTAGCAGCTCATAGTGACTGAATTCCATTCGTTTATTACCGGGCGTGACGCCTAGTCTTACCTTCCCCTTGCCCCTTGAGCACATACCGAAAAGTATGAGCTTCAAGCCACGGACATTAAATATTTGACGTTTCACCGGTTTGACGTTTATTTAAAGGTTAAGATTGTGCCGATTACGATTTAAACCTTACTAAAAATATCTAAATATGCAAAATTATATTATTAAAAACATTATAATTGAAAACTGTTCTTCTAACAACACAGGAAATTCATTGGCATTGGCACATCACAAGTGGTTTTGAGGATCCTAAAAAATCGTGTTCGTTTTGCTTAAAAGTCGTGACGACTGAGTGCCTGAAGCCCAAATAAACGAAAGCAACAATTATATCAATCTTTACGATCACTTTTTTTGTGTTTGTTGTTATAGTTTCAACAAAATATCATATTCCAACTAAGTTAATTGCTATTGAAGAAGAAAAGAACAAACTGTACTGTTATAACGATCTATTTAAGTATTGGTTTAATAATAATTTATAAAATTCAGGCACAATAACATAATATCACAAATAGAAATGGAAAATAATCCTTCAACCAACCAAATACAACACCCCCAATATACATACAATCAAATACTGACTGTTACTATTCGTTCTGACAGTGACAGATGTCAATATAATGTCAACATGAAATAAAATACACACTGCGTCCTAAATAGACTTTTAAATTATCTAAAAGAATCCAATCTTACGCAAAGAATATAAAATGAAGGAAAAAATACAACTGGACAGGGCAAAATGTCCTCAATCGTTCGCGACCTTGGAAAAAAAATGTCAACAATTTCCATGAACCAGTTGAACCATGGAACAACAAACGGAGATTATCGACAACTTCACAGTTACACTAGTGACGTAACTAATAAGTAGCATACTTTTAGTAAAGTTTTGTTTCCATTTTGTAATGTTAATCAGAAGAGAGAAAAAGGGGCAAAATTGGAAGTTGAATACCGTATTAGAGTAATCGAATTTGCATGTCGAGCAGCGACTGTTAAATATAGAAGAAGGCGCGTGTTTGTAATTAAAACCGATTTTTTCAACATGACGTTGGGGAAAAATTAGGAGAAACGAGATTTACGCTTGACGCTTTACTGAACTACTGGGACACACTCCTTGGAGGCACAAAATTAAGAGTCATTTTACGATATAATTGCTTTTTAACGTGTCTCGTTAAATTTATTACAACAGCACACATGCAAAAAAGAACCGGAAATTAGGCAATGAACCACGAAGTATATGGATTATTTCAGTTACGTGGTTGGTCCAAAAAATGACCAGAGTTCATATAATAACCTTTTAGGTGTGCGTCATCGATTTTTAATGTCCTTCTAACACATTAAGTTGGAAAGAATTTTAAAAAAGGCAGGTCTGTGATCCAAAATAGGATGAAGACGTACCTTTCGTAGCGGTAATGTGCTTTACGACTTTTTCTAATGTCACAGTCACAGCCTTCGTCAGGTCTGTAGCCGTTCAAAAGATACGAGGGAGGAATAGCACTGTATGATTTACACGTATTTTAGTGTATACAAGGTGGTAAAAATAAAAAATAATTCCAACTTTCTAGGTTTTTTTTGGAATTCAAACTTCAAATCTCCCAAGTTGGATCTCTCCCGTTAAAATCTGATAATAATATAGACGTTGAAAAAAAAAGTTCCTAGTTAATGAGTTACATTATAATGACTTTGTTAATTAAGTTTCGTCTTCAAGCTGAAACTAATTAAATCGAATGAATTATTTATAGAAAAATTTGGTCTATCCAAAAGTAATAAAAACGGGACGAAAAAGTAAGGGAAGTTTTTTGTTTATACAAACTTATTTTAATCAACCCCCATCTGCTGGTCTCGTGTATACAGTGTGATCCAAATGAAACAATATTTATTTTTCAGAATACAGTTGATAAATTAGTTCAACGTGCCAATGCCTCTCTACTAATAGGAACGTCCTCTTGGAAAGAACAGTTCTTGGAGGCTTTAACCGTTAGTTCCAGTGACGACGCACCAGACGATAAAGAGCCTTCAGGATTGGACTATGCCTTGCATTTTCTGACGATGTTTTGGAAAATTCTATTCGCGTTCGTTCCTCCTACTGGTAAGTCTAATTGGAATCAAAATTAGCAGGTACTTCAATCCAAAATAACACTCGAGCCTTCCCATCACTGTTCTTGAAATAAAACTGCATTAACGAGTACAGTTGGTTGCATATCATGTAAGGGGTTTTCTTGCATCGACATCTAGCTACTAGGGGTCACAGTACCAGGATCACGACAAATAGAATTCTATTTTAGTGACGTCACGTCACCTAACAACCGTTTCACATTGCTTGCATGCGATAAATTGGTATCATGACAGGGGATCTGAAGCGTAGAATTGACTTCATTCTACAAGTCTTGAGAAGAATGGGAAAAAACCATGATAGACTGGAAAAGCAAAACCAAAGCTGAAGCAGTTTAGAAAATGTCAAATATGTGTCAAATAACAGAAAAGTTTTCTGGATTAATACTATTATTCCGAAAATTGCCGAACCTAGATTTCTATAATCGCAGGAGATATGACGTGATACCAAATTTCAAGATTATCGCCAGCTTTGGAGTGACGTCACTAGAATAGAATTCTATTTGTCGTGATCCCACTAGGTGTTAAGTGTAACCCAGCTTCTATTTTTTAACCTATAAATCGATTTTGATATACAGGGTAACGTTGAAAACATCTTGATACATTCTAATTAAACTAGTGTAAATGTTAAATACAGAAAAATATAATCTGTACGATTCTTTATTTTTCAGATATATTTAGAGGATACCTCTGTTTCGTGGTATCAATATTTTGCATAGGACTAGTAACAGCTGTTATAGGAGATGCTGCTTCACATTTTGGAGCTACACTAGGAATTAAAGACGCAGTAACTGCCATAGTTTTTGTTGCTTTAGGTACTAGTATTCCAGGTAAGGGTATAAAATATTCCAAAGATCTGAAAGTTAGTTGTTTGACCGTCCAGTACTATAAAGAACCAAAATTTTATTCGGCTATATTTTTGGAATGATATTTTTATCTTTACAAGACTTGCAGTAGGTCCTGCGGTAAAAATTGACTTGACGATATTGTTGAAGTGGAGTTGATCATCTTGAAGATACGACAGATTTCATGACGTTTATATAAAAGTTTATCTTATAAACCATTTTATTGCGTCATAAAATTAGCAAGAAAAGAAATTCATTATGGTGACATCATAAAATTTCATGGAAAATCATAATTCGTGTTAGATTATTTTCGATCTATGTGAATATTTACGGCTATTAATAAAAAAAACTGACCTAAAAATATAATTTGTTTTACTTGAGATATTGATTCGGATAAAATCGAAGTTTTACGAGGTATAAATGAGTCATAGGTCAGATTTTTCCATGGAGGTGAAAGAGAGAGGAGAGAACATAACATTATAGGATATTTGTTGATGTCACATGTCACATCTATCTTAAAAGTGTGGTTAATGTTCTTTTAAATAAGAATTGCTTTAAAGGTATTTTTTCGCGAGATCCCGTTGATATAACGGGAACTGTTATTCAGTTCCCACTGCATTTTTGCGATAGAACGGTAATAGGGGAGTATGTTAATGACGTAATTTGTGACGCAATAAGTTATAAAACGGGATCTCTTTCAGTTCCCGCATCTAGGAGTATGGTTACTGGCGGTTATAGAGATTTAATTGACAGGAGTGACATTTGAATATTAATAAAAAGTTAATAAAAAATGTTGATCATTGTGCAACATAACAGCTAGTAACTGCGAAAAAGTGTTTATTTTCATTCTAAAAAGCTGAAAAACACCGTTTCATTATATTTGTCTAACCAATCCATATGATTCACCCTAGAGTGAAAATAATCATCCGAAACTCGTAGCCTGACTGAACCATGCAACGTTACTTGTGATGACATAACTACGGGAAGGCTAGTATCAAAAAAATCGTCAATTATAGTTAAAACTGAAGAAAACATTTTTCCAACGATAGAAACAATTTGTAACTCGACACTTTTTATCGAGGTTATGTTTATTTATTATTGTTGTGAAGTTAAATCTATCCGGTTAACCGGTTTATTTTCGCGAGAGATCATGAACGATAACAACCTTTCAAATTTATTTGGTGGGGGTATAACCGCTCTGTAACCGACTTCACATCAACGGGATCTCGCGAAAAAATACCTTAAGAAGTGGCATTTATGGCACTTTCAGGAACCATTGCCTGTTGAAAATAAAAATTTGTGTATAAACTAAATTTTTGTGGTATAATCCGAGGTATAAACATTAGAGGTTATGTTTTATAATTGTGATCTGTTACTTTCAGGCATTCTTTTTAGATATAATAAATTTGCCTCAATTTATCTTACTTCATCTCAGCTCACTTTGTCTTAATTATTATTACAAATGAGACAGTCGACTGGTAAAAAGAATACAGATAATGTGGCTTCTCAATATGGCGACTTCCGTCGTAAGTTGGTTAAATCACTACCACGCTTACCTTTCCTCCTCTCTCTTTTACTTCCATAGTTTTTTCACATTAACATGTCCGGTTAAGCCGCAAATTGTGTCAAAAATTCTAATGGAACATAAAACTCGCCCAATGAATGTAAGGCGATATTGCAGCATAATTTTTAACGTCAATTTCCAGATACGTTCGCCAGTAAAGTAGCTGCCATTCAAGACAAACACGCCGACGCCAGTGTGGGAAATGTGACAGGTAGCAACGCAGTCAATGTATTTTTGGGTATAGGCGTTGCCTGGTCCATAGCCGCGATTTATCACCACCTCAATGGTAACGTCTTCCACGTAGATCCTGGCAAGTAAGTTTAATTGTAGCTTAAAGTCACCTGTAGCTAGAAAAATATCCGTAATTATCTAAAATACTGCTTATTTTCAGTCTCGCCTTTTCTGTCACAATCTTTTGTACGGAAGCAGCTTTGGTGATTATAGTCCTAGTTCTTCGCAGATCGAAGTACATCGGAGGGGAGTTAGGAGGGCCTACTTTCATGAAATATCTCACCTCCGGTGTATTTTTTTGCCTGTGGATAGTCTATCTAATAATGTCATCTTTAGAAGTCTACGGTGTAATTCATGGGTTTTAAACTATTTAAATTTTATGTAAATCTTGCGAAAAACTTTAACGTTCTATTAAAAATACAGTTCTATTGAACTCACATTTTGATCCACCCTCGTATCTATTATAATGTCTCGTTGAAAAGAAAACTATCTCGGTTATTTAATCTTCTCACCACTAGATGCCACCACGGACATAATCTATTCAAGCTCTCCATCTTTCTCGTTTATATTTCAACCAAATTATGAAACGTGGTAAAATCACCGCCCAGTAATCCCCGATTAAATCAATACAAATCTAAAATCTATCCTAATAATAGAGGGTTTCTAAGTATTATATTAGAATGATGACATGACAGAAATTCGTCACGATGGCGTACTTGGGAAACGCTCGTTGTTTATCCTTAGGGCGACTGTCATAATTGTCAGTTGGTAGACACGCCCTATTGAATAACATAACCAATTTATTTATTCTTTTAAATGTAGAACTGGATTTTTAAAATGCGTAAACGTTTTGAGATCTCAATTTCTTTATCCAAACACTGATGTAATACAGAAGAAGAGAGTGATGTATTTTAGTGTTAATTTTTTCCTTAAATATTCTTTGTTGGTTGAAATATACAATGTTTTATAGACTGAATTCCTTAATTTCATTTCAAAGGTGTGGATTTGTTTAATAAAAAACTATTAAGGTAATCTCAAACAAAAATTATGTCTTATTATAATAGTTTGTTGTTATAGGACAAGTCCACGTGACGGCATGTGACAGTCGTCCTGATGAATCTGATTCTTAATAGTTATTTTGCTCGTGTATCAATTAATTTAATTGGTGCTTAATTCGACATTAGGTGTTTTAAGAGTCATATTTGACTTATTATAATATGAAACCCATATTACAAATATAAAATCTATTCAAATAATTGTTTATCCTCAGGGCAACTGTCGTTAGTGTCAATTTTTCAGTTGGTGGACATGCCCTATAGGCTAATATTTGTGGATCCATGAAAGAAATAAACAAGAAGTTTAAAAATCTAGTTGATCCGAATTGATGAAAATAAAAACAAGGTAAATTGAACGCAAAAGACCAAGATATCACACATCATTTACAATGGGTTTTAAAAGTAAGGGTAATCGGTCCAATATTTTATAGATCTTTCTAGTGGTCAGCTATTTTAAAGGTGGTAAAATGGACCATTCTGGAATGATTGATTTATTTAAATAAAATGTATATTACAAAGTATGTCTGACAAGCAACTGACTTACAGTACATGCCAAAACACAAAAGATTCAACTCTAACTCTTCGGTTGCCCTCCAAAACTTTCAAAGTTATATGTTCTGGAATGGTCCATGTGTAGGTACTAAAATATCGAAATAAATAATATTTAAAACATTAGGAAATAGATTACAGAAAATCGACAAGTTCAATGAGCAACAAAAATGTATGGTAGACGATATTAAATAGTGCTCCAACAGTTATGAAGTTATGAAGGTTATGAAGGGTCATAAGGTGTGTTATAACTCTCTTTATGTTTTACAGAGAATTTGTCCATGTAATCTACTCAAGTACAGAACGAGTTGGGGTATTTTTCAGTGATTTTTACGGTACTTACCATTTATATAATTAGATACTTTGTAGAAAAATAGCTGGAACACGAATTAGATTAAACGCTAAAATTTACGCCTATTTTGGAAATGGTGTATTGTAGATTTTTTATCAATGTAAGTAGTTCATTTTACACTGAACTCATTTAAAAACATATATATATATTTTTTAAATAGTTTATAGAGAACCTGCGTAACCTTGCTAATTAGTCACTAGCGTCCATGGTGGCGAAAATTAGCATCTACTTTGTGAGATAAATTAAATACCATACTAGTTACTATATGAAGTATGGAGCAATTATTAAAAAAAAATGTCAAATGTTATAATAATTATAAAAAGATTCCAACAAAAATTAAGATCTCTGTTAGGTATCTAGCAACAAATATGAAAATGTTCTCAAGAGTAGCCATGTAAAAAATGTTGAATAGTGAAAATTAGGTGGTACAAGTTTGATAAAAGCTCGAGTAGAAATTTTTAAATAATGTTTCGGGGGAGCACGATATATTTATTATATATATTATGTTTGTAAGCAATTCGATCTCATAAAATTGCCAGAAGAGACGCTACTAGTCTTTACGCAGGTGCTCTGTCTATAGTATACATTTTTATAATTTTGTTTTATGCTTGGACGAGTTAAAATTTTTTTTTTAAATATTCTATGTGTATTAATACATCACAACGAATTCCTGTACTGAAAATCCAACACAAGCATTGATTGGATATTACAAAGAAATGGCTATATTATTAAATATTTTTCTTATGGCTTATATATGTTCATTCCAATACAATGATGTAAGAAGGTAACATTATTTTAGAAACAAATATGCATTTAAAAAATAGATTACGACATTATGATATCTAGACCAATCAATAATAAAAAATTGAAGCATTTTACTCAAAGTTAAACTAATATTTTTCCTTGCCACACAGAAAACTCAAAATTCTATATAAGTACCTAAAAACGTTTTGAAAAACTGATTGGTCTTTTTTGTTTCATCCAGATAGAAACAGTAATCGAACTAGCCGTCCTATTAAAAAATTATATATTGGAGATTAGTAAAAATAACACGCACTAACTTAATTTTAAATTATTGAAATATATATAAAACTGTTTAAATAACATTGAATAAAATATATAATCTATGAATTTAAATCTAAACCTTTCAATAATCCACTTCAATCTTATTCATCAAATCTCTCTCTAATGCTAGTTTTATATAATTTTTTGATCTCTGCTCTGGGATGGTGTACATTGTCTTTATTTTAACCCCCTTCAAATAGTTAAATGAGGAGTTGTTAAAATAGGGAATAATGTATCCAGTTGTTTTCCTTCTTCCTCTATAAGGTTGTTAAACTTAGATTTAAGACTTATATTATTTCGCCAAATAATGTTCCATGTATTGTAATAAATACCAATAATATTTTGCTGATTTTCTGATATTAAAAGTGATAGGAATAGGTGTTTCCACATGAATTAAATAAATATTTAATATTTATTCATCGTAGTTAAATATGTTCAGGATCAGCAAAGTAATTTTTGGTTTTGATGTATGCCGTTAAGCAGTGAAGATTAAATTATTGTTGTTAATTGTTATATTATAATTGTTGTATACTGTATACCAGTTAAAAAGTAATACAAGTTTTTTTTCGTAATTATTTGACTGAGTTAATGAATGTCCACCCACTACTTTCTTCTAGGAATAAGACTTTTACAAGGGTACAAAAAAACTAAAAGTATTTGTTACTGTTTATAATAAAACTTACATTATGTTATCATTTGGGAGCTCCATATGCATCAGGCATCCTTTCAATGGTATATTTATGTTGTGAAACATACATAATTGGAACACCTGGTATTTTCCTAATTCTTCTCTTCAAGTCCCTATCATTTGTAGCAACAATATAACATTTATGTTGTGTGACTCTTTGGACGAGACAATCATCAGCATAAGTACCTTTATGCATGCAATGTATTCTTTCAAATCTTGGGTCTTTGATAATTCTAAGGGCCACTCTATATTTTTGTCCCAATTTCTCCAACTCTGCCAACACACAATCTGTAATATATGGTATGCATTTTGCATACAAGCAGTCCATCATATTTTGAATGATGTCTAATTTGTTTTTAATAGAAAAATTTATAAAATTAGTATCTACAAGAATGTGATATGGTGGACCGAGTTGTGTATTGTATTGGAAAAATAGAGCTGAACTAATTTGTGGAGCTTCATTTATTTTCATTTCATGTGGATCTTCAGGTTTCTTTTTCTTAGGTGCTTGCCTTAACGATTCTTTTATGCGAGGGTCACTTAAACTAATCATTTTCTTCATTTTTGCAAAACGTCGTTCCACAATTTTTCTAGTTTTCTTTGTCTTACCCTAAAAAACAAATACTTATTGAGCTACATCACGTATTTATGTTCGTATTAATATTTTTATACCATTTTTTTGAAAAATTGAAAAACAGGACACTTCGAAACTTATCAGTAGGTTACAGGCTTATTCTTTTTTATAAGAAGCCTGAATGGTCTGAAACTTAAAATACTCTTCTTCTCTAATTAGTCTGACGTCTCTGCTAGGAGACTTCTTCTTTATCTTTTATTAATATAAAAAAGAAGAGTTTATCCAAGGTCAAACTGTCAATGTCACGTCAATGTGACTGTCAACATTTTTAGGTTAATACCATTAAAACGACTTGTAGAGTTTAAATAAACAAAAAGTTATTTTAATTATTATTTTTAAATCAATAAATAACTAATTTACAATGTCCCAAAAAGATCAAGAAAAAGGTCCAGAAATTGTGTCTGATCAGGAACGAGAAATAGCTCAAAACGCTCTTAATGAATTTAAAAAGTAAGTTACAATTTAAAGAAAGTACTCTACAATTACTATCTACTTTATTGTAGAAAAAACTATGCGAATTGCTTGCAATACATAAACAAATTAGAAGATAGAGGTGGCGATCTTAAGGTAGTTCAAAACAAAGCTATAGTTGAGTATTCCAAGAATGATTTTAAGAAAACTGAGCAGTTGCAGAGAAATTTGACACAAATATGTAATCAGGTTAGAAGTTCAGTCAAAAACGCATACTCTTTGGTAAACTAAATATGTTTGTGATTAGTTTCAGATAAAAGTGGGAAAACTAGATGATATTGACCATTGTATCATTCAGTTTAATCAAGCAGTGTTATTGTACCACCAGAAGCAGTACACTAGTGCCCAAAGAATCATGGATAGAGTATATAAATTCATTGAACCAATGGGTAAGTTTCCCATAGAGTGAAAAAATAATGCTCCAATTATCATATTTACAGATGAATCATTGGCAAAACAAGTGAGCCTTCTAGCAATTGAATTACAATTATGCCTTAGACAGCCAGATAAATCTTTAACCCTAATAAATTATTTGGAAAACAATTTAATATATGGCGGTAGCCTGCCTTTAAAAGGTTTAGATAAGAATGGGAAAGACAGAAAGGTGAAATAGTGAACAAAAAATTTCTAGCTTTTATTTTAATTTACTTTTAGATACAATTACCTCCTCCTAAACCACTGCCTGAGGAATTTGAGAAAAAGCTTTTAAAATATAAATTGAGGAGTTACATAATGAGTCAATCAATGAAAACTGCCATAAAAGAAATCCAAGTTCTTCTTAAAGATAAATCTGTAAGTAAACTATACATTTTATCCCCTTTTTGGTGTTTTTAATTTAGGTATGTTTTCCAGAATATTGATGCCATGTTTCTAGCTGCCAACATTGAATATTTAAAAGGAAATTATGAAGTGGCTGTGAAAATTCTAACCTCAATACCAAATGATAGTTTAGTTTACCAGTAAGTTTAATTTTTTTTGTAAAATTGATATTTGTGTTATAATATGTATCTTGTATGTCAAAAATATGCCCCAAGGTGTACTTTTGTTCAATTATGTTTACTCGCGCTATTTTAATTCTTCTCTTAAGTCATTATTTAACAATTTGTAGTGATTGTGGGGAATCTTCAACTATAATGTTTTACAATAACATGGGAGCAATACACCACGCGATGGGAAAACCAAATTTGGCATGTCATTATTTCCAAATGGCATTAAAAGAAGACTTAAGAATATCTCAAAATTACCAAAAAAAGGACGACAGTAAGAAATATTTATTATATTTTTATGTTATGTATAATTTAAACGATATTTTAGGTGAGAAATCATTACATACTTTAGGAGGCTCCAAATATCATGAATTAATGTATAATTTAGGCATTGCTCTATTACACGCCAAAAGACCAACACAAGCATTCGATTGTTTGATTATAGCAGTTAGGAGATACCATAGAAATTCCAGATTATGGATGCGTCTAGCCGAATGTTGTATCATGGTACATAAAGAGGTAATTCTAAATATATGAATTTTATAATAGAATTTTTCATGTTTATTTAATTCCAGACTAACGAAGTTGACTTTGAAGATCAAAAAAACATAGTTATGGATTTTGTTGGATCTAGAGATAAGCAGAAAATTGTACTGACAACAAGTTTTTCAAAAGATAAAAAATATAGGTAAACATATCAAAATTAAAGTTATATTTTTGTTACTAATAACTTTTTACAGCACAGAAAGCCAGTCTTATGCTATTCCTGTTCCTTCATTAGAATTCGCTTCTTTATGTCTAAGAAATGCTTATCTATTAATCCCTTCCGATACTGCCACACCACCCGTTCCACTATTTTTAATTCCAGGTATGTAAACTTGAATCAATTTTCATGTTTAATGATTAAAAATTTAATTTTTCTTTAGGAGTTACCCCACCGGCTCCTCCTCCGAGTCCAGGTCCGTCTCCTTCGAATCCTCTCACTCCCAAAGGAGTTGCTGTTCTACGGAACGGGATTCTAATCGCCAGTGCTTACGTTTCTCTCTGTTTAGGGGATTATATTTTAGCCTTTGAATATTCCAGAGAACTTTTAGACCAACCTGCAATATCTGGAATTCATAAGTGAGTGAAATATATTTTATCCATTTGAAGTATTTGAATTATTATTATTTTTTTAGATTACTAGGTCACTTATACGCAGCTGAATCTTTAATATTTGTAGACAAAATATCTGAAGCAATAGAATATCTAAATCCTGAAAATATTAAAGATCTATCGTTTGAATTACCACAGGATCAATTTGAGGATAGTTTAGTGAATAATAATCCTCCACCTAGTAAGTAAAATAGTTACATATACCGTGTAGCGAGAAAATCTGGTTTTTTTGACAGTTCCTCTTAAAAACGAAGAATACAATTCTGTTCATAACCCTAAAATTTGATAATTATATGTTTATAGGGCATGTCCACGTGACGTCACAAACTATTTTGACAAGACTTAGGTGGTAAAACAATAAACAAAGCGTTCAGAACACGTGGTACTTAATAGTGAGGTTATGTTGATTTATAAGGATAGATCGTGTTTGAGTTTAGTTGATTTTGCTTCAGTGTACTTTTAAAGTTATTTTAATTGTTGAGCTTGCATATTTAATAATATATAATATGGGTTAATAGTTGTTTGTTGTTTGATAATTTTTCATCATGTCTATTGTTTATTGTTTTACCACCCAAGTATTGTCAATGTCAACTGTCGTGGACATGCCCACAAAACAGTCTAACCTATAGAAGTGAAAGTCCAATAGGATTACCTAGAATGAAAAAATGAGGTGTCAAACCCATCCACCTGAAGCGCTAGTTGCAATTGAGTTGTCGGAATAGGCAAGGCAGCTGAGGCCGAAAAACAGACTAAGGGAAGAAGAATTTCAGCTATCGCAGTGGATGGGTTCAGAACTATTTCATAACGCTTTTTTTAATGGAAGTTTGTTTTTGAATGACTAATGCCCGATTTCACTAACCATTTCCTAAAGTCAGGTAATACCTAAAACGAATTTAGTAATTCCTAAATGCAATTTACATTTTACCACGCGCTTAGTACCTAATGCCTAAGAGTGATAATATTACGTATTTCCTATCACTTTTTGATCAATCCTGAAAGGATTTTAGGAACAGCTTTGCGAGTGAGGCCCCTTTTTGTCCCAATAACAATATTGTGGTCCAAAATATCTGTTGCAAACTTTGTAGGATTTATAAATCTATTCAGCGCTTAATTCCTTTAGTTTTGGATTGCGAATAAAGGCAACCCATTCATTCAACAACAAAGGGTCATGTTTGGGAAACCTATGTCGTTTTGATGCAATGTCTGTACACCCAGGAACTCAACACTTCACACCAACCATTATAAATATTATGAATTATCACACTTGATAAGACTTACAGTACCTAAGTAAAACACAAATAACAGCAGCAAATGGCAAAAGGAAACAATCTATAAAAGACAATGGTGACAACTATATGACAGCTTTGATGAATTTTAAAATATTTTCTTCTTTTCGTGCTAAAGGCCTTAGCTGCCAGGCCTGTTCGACAACTCAATTGCAACTAGCGCTTCAGGTGGATGGGTTTGAAACCTCATTTTTGTATTCAAGGTCATCCTATAAAGTTTCACTTCTATAGGTTGGACTGTTTTGTGGACATGCCCTATTAAAAAAAAAAAAACGAACAGAAGGTGAAGAAAATGTTCGTTGGGTATAAACATTTAGAAAGAGTAGAGATAGTCAAAGGAGTTTTTGCAGATGATGTGGTGCTAATAGCAGGAAGTGATAACCGATTACAAGAAAACTTGAACATATGGAAATATGTTATGGAAGAAGAAGGCATGAAAATCAACAAAAATAAAACCAAAATACTCGTAATAGGAAATCAGAAGATCAACACAGAAATTAAAATAGATAATGTACAAATAGAACAAGTAAAAGAATTCAAATACTTAGGAATAACTTTTGAGGAAACAGGAAAACAAGATGCAGAGATAAATGAAAGAATAGAGAAATCAATTAAGCTATACTATGCCATGAACCAAAAATTTCTAAACAAAAAAGAAATCAACAAAGAGACAAAAGTAAAAGTGTATAATACAATATATCTACCAGTTTTAACTTATAGATGCGAATCTTGGACTCTTACAAGTAAACAAAAAAGCAAAATACAGGCAGCAGAAATGAAATACTTGCGAAGAACATTTGGAACAACAAGAATGGACAAAATTAGAAACACAAAAATAAGAGAGGAATTAGGTGTACAACCTGTACTAAAATTTATAGAACAAAGACAACTCAGCTGGTGGGGACATATTCAGAGAATGAATAACAATAGACAAGTTAAAAGGACATATGAGGCAAAAATACAAATAAAAAGAAAAAAAAAGGGAGACCAAAACAAACATGGAATACGATAGTGGGTAATATACTAAGAGAGAGAGGTAAATCATGGGAAGAGGTGAAAACATTGGCAAGAAACAGGAAAGAATGGAAAAAATTTATATATGAGAATTGAATGCAAACCCGACACCTTAGGGTATATGATTATATATATGTTTATTATTTTCAAAGTAAAAGACTTGGTGCCAGACTTTCTCGCTATCCTGTATAGCATTACATTTGATGACTAACTTTTTTTATCTATTAGAATGGTTCCCGAATAACATTCAATGTGCCTATTCAGTGATGCAATACAATATAGCGGTTGCGAAAACAATGAGAGGGCAATTAGATCAAGCCGCCCAACTTATTGGGCAAATTTGGCCGCACAAAAGAACTTGCAAAGTTCCCACGCACATAATTATGCTGTTTATATATATCGAACTTCAATTAGGTAAGTCAGTTTTTATTTTAATTGTTTCTAAATTTCAAACTTAAATTTGTTGTAGTGACCATTTTATCGTTTTCCAGTCTGTCGACTTTTATATATTTTCGTTTTTAGGACACGCGGATGGAGCGAGAAACTTAATTAGACAATATCAGCATAGACTAACTGGATGAGATCAATTTAAAAGCGAAAAGTTTAGGTGAATGAATGATAATTAATTTTCTATGTAGAGATTTGCGCAAAATGATTCTCGTTTCTTGATTGTATGTGCCACAAACAGAAAGTTATTGTAGTCGTATTTGTTTAAAACCTGCTGTAGTGTAATTTGAGGTTAGAAAATGACACTGGTTTGCAATTTGGATTTGCATTTTTGACCTCTAATAATTCAAGCCGATTTTACGCAAATAAGACCCTTTTTTTAACACATGGTACGTACTTTTTCTATTACTGTTAATTAATCTCAAATTCGTAGGATTTAATAATAAATTAAGGTTATATACAGCCAATATGGCCTCATCTTTGTTTTCATTTTTTCTTTCCTAATCACATTGTAGCCATAATTTAAACTGCTGATGAATTAATTAATTAATTCTTCTGACGTGTTACCAAAAAGTTACCAATTAAAGCAAATTAAATCTCGAATATTTTATAGAATTACAAAAATTAATTAATTTTTTATGGGTAATAACTATTAATCAAAGATTTTTAAACAAAGGACATACAATTTCATGAAAACCATAAATCTGAAGGCATCACTTTATGAAAAACTACAAAACTCCTTATATAACTATATTTTAGTCTTGAAGTATTTTGTATTTTTCCATAAAAGTGGCTCTTTCAGATTTATATAGGGTGGACAGTTTTCATTTAAATGCTTTTTATACACACACATTATTTATAGATCAATAAAAACAGCTCTTGAAGGATATAAAAATATTTTCAAAAATAAATAATAATCAACAAACACATACCATCCATTAAAAACAATATTGTTTATTATTAAACACTTTTGAATGATTCAACACTACATACACTATAATAATCACCATCACCTATCGACCTCGACGATTTTACACTATAAAAACTGCTCATTGAAATACTTCTGCTAACTGATGAGGTACTTATCGATCTTTGAACTTCTTTTGGCTGGGAACTTTTATTAATAGATGATTCTTGACTGAATGATTGTCCATTATTATCATTTTTGGGAGGTACTAAAAAAGAGTGGTTTGATTTTGATCTTAATTAAATATATATGACAAACATTTATACCTTTCTGATAATATGAATTATCTTCACCCTGGACACTTTTATTTCGGATTTTTTTCTTTAAACAACAAGTCAACATTTTATTATAGCACTATATTTACATCGTGAATGTAAAAAAAATGCCTTATCAATTCAACCAAGGTTCACTTAAATTTCGATAAGCTCGATAACGTTAAAAATGTAATTAATACGGTTCGTAGATAAGAACCCTACGCTAACATGTAAATAATATGAGATGTAATACTGTGAGATAAAATTATCTCACCTCAAATATAGCATTGCAAACAATAGGTACTACTCATAAACTAAGACTTTATTTAAATTGATTATGGAAGTTTCAAGTGGAATTTATTTTTAGAACTCCTCACTGTATTATCTGTGAGAAATCCCAAGAAGTTAGTTAAGGTAGGTTTGACTCGATACATTTATTTATAATGGTAAAAAAAACGAAAAATACAATTTAGTACAAAATTTATTTTGAACAAATTTAATAGTAGGTAATCTAAACAGTTTAACCAATGAAATTCATTACAACTAGATGTAGTACAACATGGGCAAAAATAAAATCAGCAAATCCCCTTTCTGGACTTATTCCACTGAACTGGCTTTTATTTTCTGGATTAACTTGAAGTCTTAAGCACACTGAAACAAAAAAACGGTATCGTAAAGTTTGTTTCACTGGTAAATTCACACTAATATTGAAATAATATACAATTATGCATGAGACAGCTACTGATACTTTCAAAGCTCAAAAATTATAATTACTTTTCTTGTGACTACAGTTATGAGTATCTGTAAATTAAATACTTACCGGCTAATACGAAGCAACTGACTGTAGAGATGAATCCACTAAGGAATGAATTAAAGGGAAAAGTACCAACGAGAAGGCAGTAAACAAATTGAATAATGCCGGTTAAAAGGATATAAAATAGGTAAGCATCGATCAATTTTAACTTCTTTGATGTCTTACTTGTGTAATCATTGTAAAATTTTGAAATTACTCCTATAACTGCCGACATTATCGCCGTTTTTTTAACGTGTAACGTGTAAGTTTTAATTTACAATATTTTTATCAACCTAAAAGATTAATGTTGACGTGTTACGTGTTAATGTCACTTGAAGCTTCTTTTTTATTTACATGGACTGGTTCTGTTCAGCCACATTTTGATTGTCATTTCTCTAATTTTTTTGGTTGTCATTTGTCATTGTCATCCATCCATTACGCGAAAGACACGTATAAAATTTCTGAAAAATCATTCAAGTCTTTATATTTATATGTATAGTAAAGTAAAGATCAATCAATTATAGAAAAAATTCGTATTGTCATGTTATAAATTTGTATAAAACGTTTACAAAAAAATTTCAGTTCAATGTCTGATTTGGGAGAATGGTTCAGGAGTATTCCTGTTTTTACAAGATACTGGTTTGGTGGATCAATAGTTTTTACGCTCTTAGGCAGATTTAATGTTGTAAATCCTTATAGTTTAATTTTGTTGTTTGAACCTGTCAAGAGACTACAGCTATGGAGGTTGGTTACATGTGTATTGTACTACCCCATTCAACAAGCAGGATTTCATTATCTCATAAATCTTTATTTCCTTTATAATTATTCTCGCCGGCTAGAGGAAGGTATTGTAACATAGTTTTTTAAGCTGCAATTTGTGAAACTTATTTATTTTTAGGTCAGTTTGCTAATAAACCTGCAGATTATCTATTTATGTTGATATTCAACTGGTCTTGCTGTGTAATTCTGGGATTGGTAGCTGAATTGCCTGTAAGAAACCTTAGTTCCTCATTAATATTTTATCAAAATTTAAAATCTATTTTATTTACAGGTGTTGATGGATCCAATGATTCTTTCTGTTCTTTATGTTTGGTGTCAGTTAAATAAAGATACAATAGTGTCGTTTTGGTTCGGTACTCGTTTCAAAGCCATTTACCTGCCATGGGTACTTTTAGGTTTCAATTTGGTTTTAAGTGGCGGTGGTATTATGGAACTCTTTGGCATATTAGTTGGACACCTCTACTACTTCCTTATGTTTAAATATCCTCAAGAATTAGGAGGTCCCACTTTGTTGAGGACACCTTCATTCTTGAAGTCAATTTTCCCAGACCAAGTTGGAGGTATGTATTAATGACCACAATATTTTTAAAACTGACTCATTTTATCATAGCATGAATAAGTCCACTAATGGAGAAAAAATATAAATTCTAATGAAAAAATGCCCCTTTTTACAAGATAATATACGCTTTCTCCCTGAACCCTTCATTACCTTTGTTGCCGCAGTCTTTTCATAAAATCTATAAGACCTTTTTTGTATATTTAGAACAAATAAAACCAATAAGATACATTTTTTGTATTATTTAGGAGTGCATGGTTTTGGATTTGCACCTCAAAGACCTGCAACAGGTGCTCCAGGGGGTGGAGGTAGGCCAGCTGGAGGATTCTTTGGAGGACACAATTGGGGACGAGGAAACACATTAGGAGGGAATTAAAAATGATATGTATAATGTAAGAGAGTGAGGACAATATGTGAATATATATTAAAAAATGTTAACTACTCTTAATGTTTATAACTTTTTTTTAATTTAAATAAATATCTGTGTGAAAAGTATTTTCTTATATAGAATTATGTCTTGCTTGGAGTTTATGAAATATGAAACAGAATTTTATGTGGTGATAATGTGTCAAATATAATCAAATTACGTTAAATTGCTTATAGTCATGGCAATTTATTTTTTACAATAAAAATATTTACAAGAGTATAAAATTTGTTCAAATAGTGCATATAATCTATAAGTTTTGTTAATTGTGCCCATCATAACTTGTATTTACATTTATCATTTCAGGTAATTTAATTAGTGTTTCGGATTTATATGTAATTAAAAATTTTATGAATATAGTACGAGCTGTATTTGGTATATTTATAGATAGATAATCACAATCAGTTGATGAATAAGCAGAACAAGGCTTTGGTTTTAACGTGATTTCAAATGCATTATCACCACTCATAGTTAATTGTTGGAAAATATTTTTGGCTTCCTTGGAATCCCCTAAGTACAAAAATTTCAATTTGATATTTTTTTCCAGCTGACTACTAGTTAAAATAATGAAAAATAAATCATCGTCTTGTTGATATAGATATGTAACGGATGATTCAGAAGATACATCCAAATTCAAAGAAAATCCAGGATGTTCCAATATTGAGCTACCATGATTTTCGCGAAAATGTTTTGTCATAAGAAAAGTTGGGATATCCTTAGAATCCTGACATATTGGACATTTATACTGTTTAGTGGGGCATACCTACAAATTTCATATTTTTATTATTCAGTGAACTACATTTTAAAAATAGTACTAACCTTCTCGTGATCTCTAACTTGTGAATAAGTTAACAACGTTCTACACCCGTCGAACCTATTTATACATTTAAATATACACTTATCTGCTACGACATTATATAAAGACACAATTCCATCAGAATGTTTCTTACTTCGACAACATCTTCCACACTTTATACGCCTATTTGGAAATACTTTGATAGGTTTTACTGATAAAAATTTGTCACAAGAATCGCATGTCAATGTTTCCAATACTTTGCTCGGTATTATAAATGCCATAATTAGATTCTACAAATAACGTTTTAAATATCAATAATACATGAGGTTAACCATTATTATATATAATGTGTTAACCTTCAATTAATTTTAATTAGCTATTAATTTACCACTTAATACACATTTTTGTTTTGTTTTGATTGTCAGTTTGACATCATTTTAAAATTGGTAGCTTCTTCTAGTTTCAGGAGATTGTCTGTTACACCTATATTATCCAGTCAGGTCCGCAGTGGATGATATCCTGAATATTTATAGGCAATATACAATCAGCTGATGAAAAATGACAGTAACAGCGGATATTTGTTGGTCAGAGAAAATCTTAAAATGGCTTCTGTAGTTCTTCAAAATTAAAAATATAAGGATTATTGTTTTATGTTAACAATGTGAAACTAATTGAGTGGACGTAATAAGCAGTTCAAATCGTCAATGCTCTAGAGCATTTGTATGATGTTTAGTAAGTAGCCGATTCGATTGTAAACAGTAGCTATTGCTTTCTACTAAATGTTTAATTCATATAGCCATGTTTAACTATTTTTATTTATATTTCAATAATACTCGTTAATAATAGTAACATATGACATCGATAAGAATATAAAATATTTCAAAACACTACATTTTTTGACCTACAAACATTTTAGATGATCCACTCCCACACACTTGATGGAATCGTTTTTATTATTGTTATTATTTACAAATTATGTAAACAGTTTCAGGTTGTTTCCATTAAATAAAACGATTTTACCACATACATCTATTGTATGGATAACTTTTGTTACCAAATTCTCATCTGATCAGTGAAAGTTGTATTTATCTGCATTTTGTTGATTTTTATTTGCTTTCAAAAATTTTATTAAAAAAATTGAAAAACAAATATATTTTAGGGTTTAAGCTTAATAACTTCAAGGAATAGTCACTGCCTAGTTGATAAAATGGCTACAATGATGTATCCAAGCCTCACAAAATCTCAAAGTATGAGAACAAAAAGAAAATCAGCTGTCGAACTTCTAGCCGAAAGCAAGCCTTTTTATGTAAAGTCTGAAGTGGTTAGAGACACTACACAGGTCCTACCATTAAGGCCTAATTCAAACACTGCTGCATATGGTACTTACAACCGTAGTAAGTCTGTAAATGTAGCAGGTCATGGATCAAATTATAGACCTACAACTCTTCCACAATGTAAGTTTAATACTATTTACATCTTTTTATAATAGATACTCAAATTTAATTTCTTTTCTAGATATGGCTGTATCACCTTCAAGATCTCTACCACCATTAACCCATCGTCGATCTGTACATTCCACAGCCAATACAGACTTGCTACAAAATCGATTACGTCAATTATTGGTATGCGATAGTGCTGAAGAATTGAGAGTCGATCAAATGGCTCCGTTGAGTCCACCTGCTGAATATGCACAAAGATGTCACAAGAGTCTCCCAGATTTGCACTGCCGCGAACCCAGCTCAAACAAGAGCAGCAACAAAAGCCTTTCAAATAGAGATAGTGGTGGCTCCAGTGGCCATTATACTCAAAGAAGTGAACCTCCACCACCACCTCGACAGGTTTTAATATTTCACCTATTTTATTTCCCACTTTTAATTTACTTTTTTTTCTTTTAGGAGGTACGTCGTGATTCTGGTTCTAGTACTCAGCACAGCGGTGGTAGTTCTTATTATTGCTGTCAAGAAGCAGAATGTCGGGCTACAAGACATGCCTACACATCCCAACTATCTCCAGGTCTACCACAACCCCCAGCAACGTTTAAACGACAGAAATGTCTTCGTTATAAAAGAGAACGACCCATTTTACGTTCCAAATCTGATATTAGTGATCGTTATAGAAGATCATCGGATCCACCACATCTACAACATTTCTTTGAAAACTTGGGACTACCAAGTGATATGTACGAGGAAATGTTGAGTCGCAGGTAAATAACATTGATATATTATTATTTTACAGGGTTTATGTTTATTGTTGCTTGTAGTGATTCCTCGGATAGTCCGGTCTACTTTTCTGATGTATCGACAGTGGATTCGAGTAGACCGATCGATAATGTGGAATATTGTCCTTCGGCTTATAGATCCGGAGATCCACCTTCGATTGTGGAAAGAAATGCCCGAATCATAAAATGGCTGTGTAATTGCAAAAAACTGCAGTTATCTTGAGGTTTGGACGACGATGACGATTACTATGTTTAAATCGTTGTCGTGTTTTTTTTTGGAAGGGAATTTTGATATTGAATGTCGAAGATATTAATGTTTTTGAGGAATTGTTGTTCTCTTACGTTAAGTGACAGTGTATATTTGACATTTGACGTATGTGTGACATTTGACGTAGGTTTGACATTTGACGTAGGTTTGACATTTGACGTATGTTTGACATTTGACACATGTGACGTTTGATTGGTGGGATCTGCGAATTTTGTTGCTCAGAAAATAAGTGTAATACAATTCTATATAGTGTTTAGTGGTTTGAAATGTTCGAATATTTTTTTTGTTGTTGTTGATAATATCAAATTAGTCATATCGAATGATATTAAAATTTCTCCCATTCCCGGGAGGATTTTTCGATGAATATCTTTGACGCTGTAGTAAGTCGAATTAATAAAAATATGCGTTCAAAATGAAAAACACTAATCTTCTTCAACCGAATACGAAAATTCAATTAATTTGATTTGTGCGCAGACATTTTACATCGAAATCACTTAGAGAGACGGTCTTCCAATAAAAATTAAGAGAAAAAA
>CAJUYI010000454.1:28143-42714 GCA_910591695.1 Galerucella pusilla
TTTGACTTATGCCAACAGGATTGATGCAGATGTAGAATGAACAAAATATTTTGAAGTGTTCTTTACTTACGTTATTTTTATTAGTGAGATAAAAGTTTTGAGATTGAATGAAATCTTCTTTCTGCGTATTTCTTGCAGGTAAAATTTTTTGAAGTACTCCCTTTCTATTTCTGGCATTTCTAGATTTTGTTGTAAAACCGTTGTAATCAGATTCATTGGTTTCTTTTGAAGTACTAATTCTTCCCGATCCTATACGCTGTCCTTTGTTGTCATTCAAATTTGCATCATTTTGTGAATTTTCTGCTCTAGATGATTGCGGAATAGGTTTTTGCTTGGAAGGTTCGTTCCTAAAACGTTTTGAGTTAGTTTTTCTCACACAACTAACCCCATTTTACTTACCAGGGTTCAACTTTCCTACTTTGAGTTTCTTGGTCATTATTAACACTAATTGAAACTTCATACTTTTCTTCATCCCTCTCGGGTGAATTTCTTAACAATGGAGGAAACTCTTCCTGGCTACCACTGGTTGAAGGTTTCTTTCCTCTTTTAATTACAGTTGGAGGTTTGTTGTATGCATCCTCATCTTCCCAATTACGAGTATATTTATTTGGACCACGACTAAAACAGTACATATAAGGCTTGAACAAAACAAAAAAAAGTATTTATTTACCCATATTTCCTGCGTCTTCTAGCTCTTGGAGGTCCTTCTTCGTTTCTAATGTCATAACCATAAATGGAAATTAATTCTGATCTAGATTTTGGTGCTTGTTCAGGTTCATTAAACCTATCATGAGACCATTTTTCCTTCTTATCTTGCCACACTTTCTTTTTGTTGTCTTTATCTTTATCCACCTCCTCTTCATTTGGAACTTCACTAAAATTTATTTAGAATTCCTATATATTTTTTTTATTAAACATATGTGAACTATAAATTTACAAAAGTTATCATAGTTCAAAGTACAGTTTGAAATTCTCAAATGGCTTACCACCCATCCTCTACAGTTCTGTCATCATGCTCATAAAAGGTCCCTCTTTTAGGGATATACTGTGGGTTCTTTTTATCTTCATCATCATCAACTTTTTTTGTAGGGACACTCTCCTGCCCATCCCCTTCTTCTCGTTCCAATATTAGACTATCACTATCAGAATGCTCATCTAAATTCGAAGCTCTGGATCGTATTTTAACGTTTTCATCTTCATCAATGTAACTATCTGCATCTGCACTATCATATTCCGAGTTTTCAGGTGATCCCTTGTCCTCGGGAACAGCAGTATCAGTTTCTTTCTGTAAAAGCATTTCGTGTTACTGACGAATACATTAAAATAACCTCAAGTGAATGGCCGTGCTCTACTTAACTTCCACGACCTTAATTTGGGGTCTTTAGATTGGTCTTTCACTTCTCACTTTCGAGTTCTTTCTCTAGCAGACTACTTACCTTGGTAGCAATTGATGAAGTATCACCTTTTTCCCTCGTTACGGATTGATTGAATGTTATAGAATCCATTATTTAAACAAAAAAAGTGGTTTCATTCCTTTTCGTAATTAAAATACGTAAGATATGTTTTTCTGTAAAGTATGGAATATTAGAAACGAGAAACGAGTGAAGTTGAGTATTCAAACAGCGGTAATATATGCTGTGGAAAAGGACAAATTGAGAGACGTATGATATTTCTTAGTATCACTAAAATTGACAGTTTAGGTTAAGAGTCTTCGTTTCCTATTTTGGAGTTGGCCCTTATTATTAGGTATCCATCACCAATACCTTTAAATCAATTTTGGATATATAAATTTGAGCATAAGTTGTGGAGTTCTTTTTTAAACATTTCTACTTTTATATAAATTGTGATTTTTTTTTAATTTCTGCAGTTTCAATTCAATTAATGTAACACATATACAGCTTCTAAAGTGACATCTATGTATGGAAAGTCCAAGGAGGAATATTATTCTGCAAGTTTTTGTATTTTGTAGCTTATCTACTATTACTCAACTGTGATAGAGGGCGGCACTAGATATAATCATTTGAAAAAAATAATTAATGCCATAAATTGAGAACATAAAATTATACATATTATGTATAAATAAGCAGACTATAATTTCTAACTAAAAAGCTGTAAATAATATTAGAATGACATGTACAGCAGAGACTAAATTGTCTTATAAATAATAAAGCTTAATGACTGCCATCCTTATAAATCATATTGTCTATATTTTAAAATAAAAATCGTAAACTTTCTTAACGATATATAATTGAAAGCTCGTAAAAACTACGATTAAAATCAATTTTTCGTTAGATTCACCGATTAAAACCACTCGGATCGTAAAAATAAAAGTGAACAGGTGAAGCAGTAACCGAAAGGAACAGCGGGCGAGGCAATAAAGAAGAATTATTAAGGGAAGTCCTGAGCCAAAAATCCACTCGCTGCTTCAGACACAAGTTTAAGGATCAATGCCTCAACTCCATCGAAAGTAAAGGTCAAACCGCTGTTAAAATCATTTGTGCCATTTGTATTTTCATCATACTTTTCCTAACAGATGAATAAACATATAAGTTGTTTATTATTATTGATGTAAATCTACGTACATACGGGGGAGTAGTCATATTTATATTATAAAACAATAAAAAAAACTTTTTAAATAAAATGTACCTAATGAAAGTGTCGTTTCAATACTTGATAACGAACATATTCATAAATTACTTATATTAATTAACTATTAACTCATACAAACGACTATCTACAAAACGAAGGAAAAGAGAGCTGTCAGCTGTCAGCTGTCAGTCAGCTTCTTCTTTTTCGTTGTCACAACCCAAACGATAGCACAGCCACTTTTATTAGTCAATATGCTACAAATCTGGTCCTGAATCGGTTTCTGGAGAATCTCCAAATGTTCAGTAATATAAGAATTATCTTTAAATTATCACCAAATCACGTAGTTGATGCTTTAGACTATTCGTAGTCTTTTTTAAAGTAAAACAAACCCAAACGCAACGTACTGTACAATTTTCAAATCTTTAAAAAAGTAAATTGACATGTCTCGAACTCCATCTCATTTCCCTTCTTGTCTGGAAGCGGTAGCATAAAAAAAAGCAATATAAAATAATCATCTCGGGCGCATTCAGTCAGGTAAAGAGCGTCGACAAATAGATCAAACTCCGGACGATCCGCAATTGAGTAGAAAGCTTTGGTAATGATCTCTCCTGAGCCCTGGATGAGGCAGATATAAATTTGTGGCGCTTTCCTCTAACTCCCGACGCGGCGCGGCGGGGACAAAATGGCGTTCCCCCTATTTCCGTTGCCATAGAGACAAACTTCTTGGAGCTAAGACTGTGAGAGCTCACGTCAGGTATTCCACTTACGAAAACCATTCTGTGTTGCGTCTCTCGAGGAAATTTCAAAGAGGAATGGGTATATCGCATTGGCGTACATCGCGAGTGGATTTGAAGTGGGGTTTATACTATAAACTAACAATTTATGACCTCATAATAAGCTGGGAATCTTCGTATTCCAACCTCTTTTTTTAGAATTAGAGCAGATTAATAATTAAAGTAAGGATGAAATCAGAACAGCTCCCTATATAGTTACAGTTGGTCTTGTGGTGAAATAATATATAAATGTTCTGTACGACTTTACTTAACGTATCTTAGTCTCCGCCACTGGCGTACGATATCGCGAACGGTAGAACCGGTAGGACCAAATTAAGCGAAAAATCTTTTGCGTGCATAATTAGAAGCAACGAGTCGTAGGAGGCTTAAGAAAATGTCTTCCGCCACGGAATGATGGTGGCTAGGGGGTGGATGGAACGAGTTTATTTCCGACTGGTATACGGTTGGTTGATTTATGAAATTTTGCATTTGACATAACAGGCGCATAGCTACGCAGTCATATTGATAAATTATCTCTTGGAATGTATGGAAATGTTTGCGGTTTTTAACGATTTTTGAACGTCGAACAAACATTAAGATTTTTATAAATGGTTGTAGAGAGAAATTAAATTGTATTTGAAGAGTATTATATTATTGTCACTACGGTGTAAATGATTTAATTTAATAAAAAGTGAGTTTTTACTATTAAAAAACAATCTTCTTTTTCTAGATCACTATGGTCTCCTATCTTGTAGTACATCTAGCCAACGTCCTAGTGGCTTTAAAAATTTCATATCATAAGATTTGTTTAAGAGTTTAAGTATGTTATCTCTGGTTTTGTTTCTAAAGTGAGTACCCTAAAAAAATTTCAAATAAAGATTGTGGTTCAATTTCCCATAATAATTAACAAAAAGAATAATTAATAATACACCACAAGGAGCATACAAAAGATATCCATGTTTCTGTTGTATCACAACCAGTATCAGTAAATAATGCCAATCAGGATCTTGTAATTAAATCAAGTACGTTGATTTTACATATCTTATTATGTAAATTAGCTACATATGCTAAAACAAATTAAACTTGTATTTTTCTCATTTTTCTGACAGCTTGTACCACGGCATATGTTGAAATATCACAATCGGCAGTTATTTTGTTTTATCAGTTGTCACTGCACAAGTTATGAAACTCAATAAAACGTTATTATGATTAATCTCATTAGTTATTATGTATTATTATCAGAAGTGGCAGTGTCGGCGACCTTGGCGAGATTTCTACGGCGTCCCCTATCTGCAATTTAAACCCATACGAACAAAAGGCAAAGTATAGGTATAATGAAATAACCATTCATCGAAAGAAATGAACAAAGTCGATGTTTCATTTAAGTTTGTCAATCTAGATTGGGATATTGTCGTTCGTACATAGGTTTATATCACCAATATTCGCAATGCCATCCATACATTTGGATACAGTTCTTGTAAGTGAAGATCTTTGATAAAATTTAGAACAAATACATTCTGATCAGGGAAAAAATATTCCAGACTAACCGTTGTATACAAATTGTCGTCAAAAACGGAAAAAGCCCGAAGTTGACAAACATTTGACGAAAAATTCAATGAAACTTTTGCTAAGTAAACGGTGATATTAGGATAAGTAGGTCTCGCTCAAAGACTGTGGAGATATAATGGATCGAATGCGGTGTCCTACCCCACCGCCGCTACTGAGAAGTTGTTATAGTGTTTAATTAATAACCTCATCGTGAACGATTTGTCAAAAAGGCATTTGCTCGTTATAGAAATAATCAGATTATTATTTTTCTACGATCACTATCCAAAGTAGGCTTTTATGAATTCAAAACAATCAAAATGTGTTGCTTTGTTATTCTGCCATAATTTGACAGCTGCTATAGGCGGCAAAGTTATTTTGTCGCTTTTCTATTTTCATTTACAAGCAATAAATGAAAGGGGAGCCATGATGGACGATGCTCTATTAATACATAAACTTTCCTCTTTGTAAAAATGGTGTACCTGTCAAAGTCACGTGTCTACAGTGTTATATCATAGAAATATTATAAATAGAGCTAGTAAGTCTATGGTCAGAAGTGTCTTGGAGTGATACGCATTGTGTACATTAATTTCCTAACCAAATATGCGCCAAAATTCCCTAAAACCTTTGTTTCTAGTAGCTGTCAAGTGTCAGTCAGTTATTGTTTGTTTTTTTACTCACATTGACATATCTACTCAACCTCAAGTGAATAAGATTAAACGCGCTAAGCAATCTATTCTGACATTTGACATACATAAACCTGTCTTAAAACCATGGTTTACTATTTTTTTCTCAATATAAATTTTATTTGACGGAATTGATGTGGACAAACAAATGACAAACGAATTAAAACATGTTTATACAAATTATAATAGTTATTTATGATATGAGTGTTAAAAGTGAGGTTCGTGAAATTGTTCAATTCGCTCCGCTCATTTCACAAACGTTTTCACTCACAAAATAAAATCACTTTTAACACAAATACCATACAATGTTTTTTGTACAACTTCCCTATTTTGATAATGAAACGAGCGAATTTGCAATGACAATAAATTCAAAATGACTTTTAGTATTCAAATAATCAAAAGATTGTTGTGAATGGCAGACGTTTACATAGCAGCGTGCTAAAAATATTTTTAACACTAGTGTTAAAAGTATTTTTAACACGCTGCTATGTAAACAATCGTTTTTAACATTGTTTGCTATCATTAAAAGTGTCACTTTTAATGACAGTTGTACAAAAAATAGTTTTCGTCAATACGTAATTATTCAGTAGGATAATATGAAAATCTACTTAATTTCATATCAGTGGCAACAAATCCCAACAGCCCGAGGTAATTCCATTCTCCCTGTATTGATGGCATTATTTAGTTTTACATGTTTAAAAAAGAATGGCGCTTTTGAACAAGGCCAGAATAAATGGATAATGTTTATACAGACTGTCCTTTGACAAATTCTTTTTTACTTTCGTTTGTGTACAACTTTTCTAGTGCATTATTTAGTAAAATTTACTATAGTGAAAAGCGCTCTCATCGTGCGGGTTCAAAGGTTACTAACCATATGTATCAAATCATAAGACACAGAGGTTACCAAAATGTGAGATTACAAATATACCCGGAGAAAATAATGAGGGTTGTTGTTTCCTGCATACTGAATGACGAATTTTCACTTTTTCATTCATTCTGGAAATAATCTATCAGATTACCATTTTTTTGCATAAGGATGCAAAAACCGGAAAAATGCTTCTTATTATTCATATTGTCACTTTGAATTGTCAACGTCACAGAACTGACATTTAAATAAAAACATCGCTGGCGAAAGACTTTTTAGAGTCGCTGAAAACTAAATAGGTACATATCCTTTTTTCTCCTGTCAAAATTGCAAAAGTCTGTCTTATTCATCTCATGGATTTTATTTGGAAGTTATGATTAAACGCAATAAAAGAAAACAATAACGGTGAGTATGTCTTTGTTGAATCGTATAACCCGCAAGATAAGACTACATTTGACTATACCAATTACCGATATTAAAAAAAATAGATCAGATGTTTTTATTCCGATCACCATGAACAGAAAATCTCCGGGTCCCCGTCGCATACAACTGAGGGATCCCCTCGTGCAGCAGGGGTTGCATTAAAACTATTATTATGCTGATCGGGCCATGATAACGGGATTACACTTGCAATAAAACCGGCACTGATATCAATCCAACCTCAATATGCTCATAGGGCCATCGGCGACGATGGTTATTTATGGGAACACCGAGTGGTGACGGGCGACACCGCCCCCACGAAAACGGGGGCCCCCTAGCTTCAACCACCAGCTCATTACCATTTTCATAGAGATGATATTATAATAGGTATTATACCAGTTACAACGATTTTAGTACATTCGGATCGTCTTACTAACAAAATTTATTTATGTTGATTAAACATGGTTTTATGGAGGGCAGTGGCGTAACGAGTTATTTGCTCCTCTCCCCATGTATGTACTTCTACTTAGTTTCTGAGGAGAGTCTCAGAAACTAGTAGCTCCTGCAGGCTTCAATTTAGGTAAATGTTCCTCTTCTATCCAGTAATCTCCCAGGTGCTGTGCTCTATGATACTAAAGCGCTGTGCAGTTGGAAAGTATGTGGATGAAGGTTTCTTCTTCCATGCCACAAAATCTGCATTCTTATTCCTCCACTATTTTAAGCTTTTTCAGGTGCATATTCAGGCGAAAATGTCCCGTTAGGATCCCTGTCAAAACTCTTAGCGCAGTTTTACTTTGACTTATATATTCATTTGATCTCAACTGGTTGTAGTCACCCAGAAGAGTCTTTGATTGTATAAGCCCTCCAAGATCTTTCCAATGGTCAGATCTTCTCTTTTTCTCGGCTTTACCTATTTTTCTTCCAATCTTACATTGGGGCTGATTCCGCAAAAGGGTTCAGGCCCCCAGGAAGCTATTTCAGATCCCTTCTTTGCTACTTCATCTGCTATTTCATTTCCTTCTATTCCAGTGTGTCCTGGAATCCATAGTAAGGCCCACACCCCATTGACTATACATTTTTTATTGTTCAACGGAACTTCCCACCGTACAAGTTATTGAAATCAAGATACACCACCACTGCTTTGGAAGGAAGATACATTTATGAAAAGAAATGGCGCAGAGAAGTGAAAAGAAGTTGAAAATTAAAAAGTGTTATTGTTTTGTTCTGATTGAATATCTGTATACTCGCTATCACTTGTTTGTTTCTTTCGAGCTTAGGAAAGCTCGCCGGAAGGGAGATAGGCAGTTGCTACTAGTTACTAGCTCCTCTAAGCTACGCCACTGTGGTAGGGAGCAAACGCTGGTTTGATAAACGTTATGGAGACTACAAAAAATTGCACCAAATAGTTTTTGCTTTATTTTTAACTTTGCAGTAATGGGAAACACACTTTATAAGTAATTTGCTTAACTAGCCGGAACAATACAAGCACATGCATATACAGATCGCGAAAAGTCTATTCGAGCCATACGATTTACACAAGTACGACAAGGAAAATATGAGCAAAACTACTTAAGAAGAGAGAAAAGAGTAATTGTCAGTTTAAAATGTTTGGTACTTTCTAAGGAATGATTATCTTATTTTGCATTTAACCTTTAATACGGGATAACGCCGTATTTATTGGGAGAAATTCGAGATTAGTAATATTATTGAATTTCCTTTTGTTAACCAATCCGAATTCGGTATAATATACAGGGGTTCCCATTTGAAAAATCATATGTTTGGTTTGTAACGGAGCTATGCAGCACTCTGTATAGTTCGATATAATTTCAAAATATGAACCTTCAGCACATCTATTATTTTTGTAAAAAACATTTTTTTATATCTCTTAAAATAACCCATATACTGAAGTTTGTCGTAAGATTGGTACACCCTGTATGTACCAAGGGTGGATTTCTCCAAGAAGGACCTAGGGAAGAGCGTGTTGAGTCTCAGAAGGGTTACTTTTCTCTTCAAAAAATCGGTACAACTAAAAGCACAAAAAGCACAAAGGCTGAGATGGTGAGGTCTCGAAGCCGCCCACCGTACTTTCCAGATCTCTAAGATCAAAATTACAAATATAAAAATTAACAAAAATAAATGGTTACTGGTGATATTAAATTAACTGCAACTACCATCTCTATCCCTATATAGCGATTATGTTAATATCTATCTTTATTGGATTTGTTTTGTTATACATATAGAGGTACATATGTGTATATATAACAGCATTATTTTAGGTTAGGGGGCATATTAATGCTCGCATGTCATTATGGTGTTTGATATTAACCATGTGGTAAATTTATGTTGCGCAATTAAAAATTTGTACCTCCCAATATTAATCAGATACAAAAATTATATTAGTCAGGTCCTTTTTTTAACTTTGAAAGATTTGAAAGGATTGGAGAACGGGATAAAACGAATAGAAGGTTAGACACTATAAAATTAGTTGGGCTACGTTCATAAACTTACTCCAGTGAGTAGAGAAGAGTATGATCACGTGATTAGAAAATAATGTTTGTTGATTACTAGGAGTAACCGTTCAGAGGCTACTCCGGCCGGAAGCAAATCAAATGTCATTGTGTTGTGTATATAAATTTGGGGTTACATTTTTCATTTCGTAAATAGAAATTAATTAACCATGGATGAGTTGAATATTAATAATATTAATACGAATAATATTATCAATAAAAATAACCTGGGCACCAATCTGAACTGAGCTACTGTACCTATATCAAACTGTCATAACTGTCAGAGTATATTATACTCCATTAAAAAGCGGAGTATGCAGAGTTTACCCCGAGTAGGTTTCTGAACGTTTATATAAGCATACTCTATACTGGTAGAGTAAATTTATGAACGCTTCGGAGTAAACTATCCTTACTCTGAGTAAGTTTATGAACGTAGCCTTGGAGAGTAAAGTTTGTTCACAATTTTATACTTTCTTACCGTACGCCCAGTTCAATATTGATAAAGGATACAGAAGACAAAGGATTATCATTATGTCGGATAGTAAAGCAGCCATTAAAGCACTGAGCTCTTGTGTAATCAGTTCCAAAATGGTGTGGGAATGCCTAGACAATCTCAATGAACTAGGCGAGAACAAAATAGTCACCTTACTATGGATTCCAGGACACACTGGAATAGAAGGAAATGAAATAGCTGATGAACCAGCAAAGAGGGAGACTGAAATACCTTTCTGGGGGCCTGAACCCTTTTGCGGAATCAGCCCCAATGTAATATTGGAAAAAATAGGTAAAGCCGAGAAAAAGAGAAGATCTGACTATTGGAAAGATCTAGTAGGGTTTATACAATCAAATACTCTTCTGGGTGACTAGTGACTAAGGCCCAGTTGTACAGTCTCGGTTCAAGCAGAGCTCAAGGTTGAACTTGGTTCAAATTTCAAAGTTCAGTTGTACAAAGCTAGTTCAAGGTAAAGCTTGGTTCACTGGATGCCGCTTTATCAAGTTCAACTAAGCGGCCGAATTTGGGCGCTTAAACCTAGTTCTATTATAACATAACCTAATTTTTTGTATTATTTTGTCCTAATCGTTGTGATATCAGTATTTAACTATTGTATGTTTGTGCCAAATAAAAATAATGGCTCACCAACTACCTGAAAATCTTGTGGAACTAACAGATGATGAAGACTTTGTCGAAGCAGTAAAAGTATAAATAAACGCTAGAAGACGTCGAATGAAATATATAATGGATGGATGAATAGAATTTTCTAGTATATCTTTATACTTTTTTACCAAACAAAGTAATATTGCTTCTTCTGTGGAAGTAGAATTAGCTGATCTTTTACCCTCAGCCATATCCTCCCAAAATTATAAATTATTGGCTATTTGTAAGACTTACAGTATATTCTTACGTTTTGATACGTTGTGTTGAAAAAAATCGTGGATTAATGTTTTCTATTAGGCAGGTCTCACTTCAGTCTTCACACTTATTACAACTCATGGACATAGATCAAAAACCTCGTAAAAAATTCATATTCTTACAAATAAAATTTGATTCTTGACAGAAAGAAACAACTGCGCACGTGCAAACGCTACCAACATAACATATCTTTCCTTAAGCCAAGTTTTGTAGAGCTGGGCTCAAATATGACCCGTTCAACGGAAACATATTTCTGAACCTAGTTCATCCCTGAACTTAGTTCAGTAGAACCAAGGCTTGAACCGAGACTGTACAACTGGGCCTTTAACCTGTTGAGATCGAATGAATGCATAAGTCAAAGTAAAACTGCGCTAAGAGTTTTAACAGGGATCCTAACGGGACATTGTCGCCTGAATGGGCACCTGAAAAAGCTCAAAATAGTGGAGGAAGAATGCAGATTTTGTGGAATGGAAGAAGAAGCCTCCATCCACATACTTTCCAACTGCACAGCACTTCAGAATACTAGAGCACAGCACCTGGGAGATTACTGGATACTTGAAGCCTGCAGATATCCTAAAATTCCTTCGGGAAATAGGACTAAAGCTAAGCTTCTGCTTCGCTTTCCGTACCTTATTTTATTCTTTTTTCTTCGATCTTTGTATTGAAAAATTAAAAAATCGACTTTTTATACCGCGCTCCAATGTTTTTGAAAATATTTTCGTCCATGATTGTAAAAAAGATTCTAATTGAACAATTTTGACCAAGAAAAAGTTTTCAAAACATTTTAAACAGTAGTTATTTTTTTTCTAAGAATGTCAAACATTATTCCGTATTACATTCAGGATAAATAAATAAATCTAAAAAATAAATACGACAATAGTAAGAATAAATACATTTTCATATATATATATATATATATAGCTGCATCATCTCCAATTTTTTATATCTGTTTTCATTTCAGTTTTATGTGTCTTATTTATCCACCCCAGCATACGTCACTTTCAGTATTTTACAATCTAATCATGGGGAACGCACTCAGATAATCCCCTGTTATTTCTCTCGGTGTGTTTCCAGCTACCCTTTCGAGTTTTCCTCGGAAAATATAAAAAGGAAAATGCGCTGTTTTACTTTTATGTGCTTGGTCGATTGCAGTTGGAACTTCTATCCCGAACATTTGGATAGGAATATAAAATAAACTAACGCTACCCCCTATACATATTTTTCCTTTTGTTTTCCATCGAATCCACTCTTTCCGCGGCGTTGTTTCCAGCTCCCTTTCTCAGAATTCGCCGAAATTTTATTTACGTTATCGACTTTTTTGGTTTCGTGAAAATTATTTCCCCACAACAAAAATAAAATCCCTGTATTAGTTGTTTTCCATTAATAGCTGTGAAATTGACAATTATTGCTTCTTCTAGCTAAATGAAATATAAAAAATAAGAACAATATCTTATTTATTGCAACAACTTAAACTACCGTGGCATTTCAAATTGCACAAAAGTTCCTTGCTTCTACAGCTGCATTTAGTCGTGGAACACTTCCTTTTGCAGTTACAACGTGTATAGCCTTGCCCTCCACTTTTTGAATTAGCAGAAGCTGCTTCTCTTAGCGACATTTCTTTTGTTGAAACTTCGTCCATGGAAAGTAACTTTTCTTTACAAATTACGAACTGATTACGGGTGAAAAGCTGCTTCAAGGTACCGTTTTTGTTAGCTAATCTATAAAAGTCTGAATCCTCTATTCCAACAACAACCGCTAACACATTTCGAGGGTCTGTACGACCACGGTCAACATCAGGGACTTGAATTCTTACGGTATCACCAATTTGGGCAGGAAGAAACCTTTTTTTGAGGTTCGCAACATTTTTGTTGCTTGAAGTAGAGGATTCTCTTTTGCAGCCAGATCAGTCAGCGCTTGAGATGAAGATGTGCCAAGTGGCGGATCAGTCAGTGCTTGAGATGAGGACATGTCAGGTTGCGGGTCAGTCAGTGCTTGAGATGAAGACGTGTCGTGGCTGGAACCGTCTAAAAACTTGTCGCGACCTGCAGTGTCCGAGATTCACCGGACCTCATTTGTGTTTGTCGACATATACCGGTGAAAGTCCGAATGTATAATAGAATTAAGAAAGGTTCGGACTTTCACCAAGGCATTTGACATTTGTCGACATCCACTGGCGAATGTTGACATTCACTACTTTCGGTCTTTCACGGTAACATATACACCATGGTGTTGAAGACATTTATAAACCTCGCATCTTATTTTGCGCCCCTAGGCAAAGCCGCTCGCGAAATAATTATGGTGCTCCGTCAATAATAATAGTCTTCACCACCTTGGTATATAATATATTATCTTAAAACTATTTTTTTTATAAAAAAACCAATTGAAATTTACAAATAAAAATATTAAACGATCCACTTTTAGTCATTTGGAAGTTGTTTCGGAAGTTTAAACATCTTTTTGATCTACGGAAATTGTGCTGCAAAAAGTCGAAAATCCGTGGGATTGGAAATACAAGCCGTGACATTCATTCTATCGCATCGATTTAATCCAACTTTAATTTGCCGTTCTTTTACCTTCTAAATCAATTGCCGACGAGGTATACCAAAGAACGACACTGCATAAATCCCCTAGAATCAAGTTAGTTTAGAATTGAGGCTAGAGCTGGAAGAAAAAATATCAGTAATGTGAATATTAGGTTGTAATTTAAGCACTACACTATAACCGACAAGATTTTTTATCTTATACAACCCTTAATTAAAACGACAATTATTTACAGTAAATAACTACATCCCTTATAGTATAAATAATTATTTTTCCACTTCAGTTCCAAAATAACGTTTCAGCAATGAAATTAATTGTATCCACCTCTAAGGGCACCTGGCGTCAGGTAACGGAATTGGAAGTAAGACGGAAAATCGAGGAAAATAGAGTAGATGGGAGATGGAAACTCTGTGGAAGTAATACTGGCTAAGTCTTAGAGCTTTATTTTCGACTCATTTGATCCCTCTGGAAAATTTGTACGTCAACTTACAGTCTGATGTTTCTTAAACACATTTCTGATTATTTATAGTTCGATCTTTAAATTTTTAAATTGGTTTTTATGTCTAAGGGGGTATTCTTCACCCGTTTCCATCAAAATAATATAACTATTTAATTAGTTAAAAGCATCTAAGTGTGTTAGCGGGAAAACGAGAGAGGATGGAAGTAAAAGAGGCTTTTCCGTTGCTCCATTCCGAATGTACGAAACATTGCCCTCTAATCCGAACTTAACGAGTTTCGAGACCAATGCGACTCAGGACTACTATTCCAGTTTGGTTCATTACAATCGAGAAATACGAAATTTTCTTCACATTTTGGCGTTATACAAGGGGGAATTTCTCAACAATTCGAATAATTAGTAATAAAAATTGAAGTAAGTAAAGGAAACATCTGTATCTGTAAAGTAGGGAGGGTGAGTGTGCATACATTGTACATCCGAGTTGTCCTCCTTTATATCGGCAGGTGTAGGCCAAGACTCACCGAACAAACTCTTTTATTGACGATAACTCCGATAACACTCGTCTAATGCCGAGGCCACACAGAGCGCTATGCTATGTTCGCTTTGTTCGCGATGCATTTCAAAATTAGTCATCGGTATTTTACACGTACCCGGCCACACCGACACTGGTATGCTATGTTCGCGATTTAAGTCACGTCGCCCACTGGTACGCTATGCTCGCGATTTAAGCCACGTCGCCCACTGGTACGCTATTTTCGCGATTTAAGTCACGTCGCC
>CAJUYI010000454.1:42724-66109 GCA_910591695.1 Galerucella pusilla
GCTATGCTCGCGATTTAAGCCACGTCGCCCACTGGTACGCTATGTTCGCGATTTAAGCCACGTCGCCCAATGTTTGATTCTCGGCTATATTCAACACATCGCGAGGGCTGCCGCGGTGGTTTTTGCTTCAGTGTAGTGTGATCTGTAGAAGGAAAATGTCGTTCCTCGAACTGTTAATTGAAGAAGTGCGGAAACATGATTGTCTGTGGAGCAAAAGCCTCGAATCTTATAGAAATCAATCTTCTCGAGATGATGAGAATGACCGAAATCATTTTTTATTTTGTTCACTTCGTGGACCCATTTTCTTTTACGTTTAGTTTTGCACAACGATAACAATAAAAGCAACACATTGTCATCGCTATCACTATCCCATGGCACCGTGCTTGGTAACATCGTGAATTACAACAGAGCCTAAACTGTGTCTGCTGTGCTTGGCGAACATCGGATACTTATCGTCCATAGCATCTATCGCGTCTATCTGCTCTGTTTGGCCTCGGCATAAGACATGCCTGACAGTTTCATCTTCCTGTTCACACAACCTGCATAGAGGTGTGTCCACTAGCCCCATAGTATGGAGGTGTTTCCTCAGTTGACAGTGGCCAGTCAGAAATCCTACTGTTAAACGTAGGTTTTTCCTGGTCATCGCCAAATATTTCTCCTACGCCAGCTTCCCAGAGTCGCCCAGGGTGATCCTGGAAAGACTGCATCCTTTAATTCCATTCCATCTTTTAAGGGATTGAGCATGGGTGTAACGTTTGGCTAGTTTCGCAATTGTCGAAGTCGTTAGGTCGTAGGTGTCAATGGGTCCTCAAATTTTTAGTCCAGCCGCTTCCCTGGCTAAAGATACGGCAATGCGATTACCTTTACTCCTGTCGTGCCCTTTAATCCACTTCAGGATAAAATTGTTATCTGCCGAGATGTTAGCCATTTTGCACTCCTCCTACAAAGTCTTTAAGTTGAAGAAGATCGTCGATGAGTAGAAACCAACTGACATTCTCTTTCAACATCCATACAATTACCATAGCAATAGCTTTAGAGCGTACCCCCTAGTCAATCAAGTCGTCCACTTTTACGGATTTTAAAATAAACGACAATGAAAAATGTACAATAAAAGGGGATTCATTTTAATCGACACTAGAAGGTTTTTTTAATGAAATGGAATTTAGAAAAAAGCTATTAAAAGCAATTTTTTTTCGCGGAAGAAGCTGAAAAAATTAACCAACATTATCGCCAAAGAATTAGAGTACACCGCAGAATATAAATGACTTCGTATGGTAGTAATACAGAATCACAATCAATCACACTGGCCACCGATTAATATTCTAACCGTTTACCTCGTCATGTATGTGTATACAAAGGACTTATCTGATATCAAACATTAAACTAACGAGATTCGTTTATTATTTAACACACTATTGATTATTAAACGTTATACATTTCAACAAATTCATACAATACGTATCAATAAGATGCAGAAGCATTTGGGAAACCATCAGATATAAAGTTTTGTCTGTATTATACGACGTCTTTCAAAAATATAGACTATACACAAAAGTAAAGTACCTTTAAATTTGACAATATCGAAAAAATGCCGATAATAATACGCAATTTGAAGTAATGATGTCTGTTAGGACAATCTTGATCTTGCTCCTGCTTATTGGAACTTGTTCTCGGTCTTGGTCTTGCTTATTTTGTCTCCATCTTGCATACAAAGTCTTGGTCTTGCATATTCAATCTTGGTATTGGTCTTGTTTTTGCTTATTTAGTCTTGGTCTAGGTCTTGCTAATCTAAGGATGATCAAGACCAATTTTTCTCATCACTGAATGGAGCTGTCGCCTCACAACATTGTCGTGGTGACTGGTTCTGTCACCAGTGGGTTAACCTCCAGAGTTACAACACACACCCTTAGACGAACTACCCAGATTAGATTAGAATTGGAGTGGCTCTTTGTCCTATCCCACTGCGGCCTTTGCAGCTCTATTGTGGTCCTCCCCATATTTAGAGCTCGATGTCTAGCTTTATTCTTTTTATTAGACTTAACTGGATACCGCCTTCCTTGCGTAGCACTCTGCCCTCGGCTTTTCTCCTCCGAGTAAGTGAATCCGCACCCTTGCTAGGCCTTCGCACTCACAGAGTATGTGCTCTACGGTTTCGTCTTCTTCCTGGCAGAACCTGCATAGGCTATCATCTGCTAGGCCAGTTGTGTGCATATGTTTCCTCAGCCTACAATGTCCGGTCAGCATTCCCACCATCATCTTCGTCGTTTCTCGACTTTGTGATAGCAGGTCGTGTGACAGCTTTGCCGAAGAGCTTTTAAAGAATACTTTTGCGTGCCTTTGTCCTGGGGTTTCATACCACCAAGTGCTGCTTGGCTGTCAGAGTAGATGACGATTCTTTGTTTATCCGAACTACCCTTACAAGAACTACAATGTATTTTGTACCAACAAGGTTGTGCTTCATGTTACAGTATATTGAATGTTAGGGAATAAATTGAGCATTTGTTCCATGGAAACGTTATCCAGAGATATTCTAATCTTTTTTGGCCTTACCCCCCCGATTACTTCCTCTACTTGAAACAAAAAGTGTACCAGGAGAGGTTTTATAATGTTGACGATTTAGAAGGAATAATTTTAGAAAAATGCCAGTAAATTTGTCCGACCTTATTGCCAGCCCATCTCTTATAGTATAATAGTACATTGTTTACCGGGTAGGAAAAGCTTAACATTCCTGGACGACTGTGAAGATTGCTAAGTCGAGGCGCAAGCCGAGACTTAGCAACACAGAGTCCAGGAATGTGGCTTTTCCTACGAGGTAAACATACTATTTTTCCGCAAATCGTTTAAAATTCGACAGATATTGATTGATTTAAAAAAAACGCGATAATTTTATTCCCAAATAAATGGTGCTTTGAAATTCCTAATAAAATTACTTGGGTTACTGTGGAAACGTATTGAGGTTGAATTGTCAAACTTGACGCTTATAAATTTAATTGCTGGTGTTCTCGAAAGTAAAATGATAAGTGATGATGAAATTTCCATTCCTGGGACTCCTCCAGAGCTGGTTGAGGCAGTGAATACTGCTTCATTAGAATTATTGCCAAAGAAATCAAGAGAAAAGTACGAAAATGCATACAGACGTTTTATGGATTATCGCATGAGTAAAAATACGAGTTCTTTCTCAGAAAATGTTGTAATGGCATACTTCCTAGACCTTTGTTTAAAGATGAAATCTTCAACATTATGGGCCAATTATTCAATAGTGAAGTCAACCCTTGCACTTAAACACAATGTAGATATATCTACATACTCAAAACTTCGTTCTTTATTGAATCGGCAAGCTCAAGGTTATAGGGCAAAGAAATCTAAGATTTTAACGAAGGAAGAAATTGAAAAATTTATCCAGGAAGCTCCAGATAAAGAAAATTTAATGATTAAGGTAATTTACAAGGTTTTAATTTCTATTTAGATTATAGCTTTATTTATTTTTTAGGTGGCTGTAATATTTGGTATTTCTGGAGCCTGTAGAATGGATGAGTTAGTCCGAATGACTGTACACGATATAGAAGACTTAGAATCTAAGCTTTTAATCAGCATACCTGATTCGAAAACCAACAAACCAAGATCATTTGTAATTAATCAGATCTACTTGAATGTTTATCGAAAGTATGTTTCGTTAAGACCAGAAAATATGAACAGTGACCGATTTTTCTTTAAATATCAAAGCGGAAAGGGTTGTAGACAAGTGGTAGGAATTCATCAATTTAGAAAAATGCCCAAAATAGTTGCTACTTATTTGAACTTGGTAAATCCGACAGAATATACCGGTCACTGCTTTCGTCGGACTTCTGCAACAATATTGGTTGACTCTGGTGCCGACATAACTAGCATGGCGGATGGAAGTCATCAAACGTTGCTGAAGGATATATCGAAGAATCGCTTAACAATAAGGTTGAGGTGGCAAATAAAATTTTCACAGTACAAAATATTCAACAAAATGACCCTACCACCCAGCATGTTGTCCAAAATGTTTCTCATAGTTCTAAGAGTGTTCCTCCAATGTTCAATAATTGTACTAACTGTCAAATTACTGTAAATATAACAAATTGATCTTAAAAATGTATTCAGCAATGACTTGATGTTTTCAAAATATAAATTAATTCCTTATAAGCAATGTGTTTTCAATCATTTATGTAGAACACTAACAACTGTACGGAAATGACATTTCCTTACAGTAAGGAAGTCCTGACTTTTTCTTCAAGAAATTTTGACAGGAATGTCAAAATTTCCTAGCGATTTGCGGAAAATAAATATTGTGTGAATATTTTGTGAATTTTCATTTCATTTTTCACCAACATAAAAAAATTTGGCTTCGTATTCAACCAAAAAAAAAAAAATTTACAACCTTTAATCATTATTGTTAATGTCTTAATATTTTTATTACTTCGATAAAAACAAAATTGTTTATCTATTTTCTCCTTATTTGATAATTTTCTTTATATACGATAGCGGCTTTAGCGTCTATCAGTTTCTCCTTTGACTGATTTATGATGGGCGATTTTTCAATATTATGTCGAATGATTGAACACTTTTCGTCCTGATATAATTGTCACTGATACAGCCTATGTAAATATTATTTCATATACAAGGTGTCTATATTTATACGCACAATCTTGTCTCTTCAATTTATTAGTATAAGAAGAAAAATTAAATTAAAATTGGCGCAGTCAATAGGATATATAAACGGAAAACGTGAATTGCTCAAATCAGGTACGTAAAGGACGAATTTCGTTGGTTTCAACGAAAGTACAGTCAATCCTTCAAAAGATTCAGACCATTTTCTTGGAGAATTTAAAATCCTGCGAGCATCCTAGCGTAAATCACCGCTGTTTGTTCTAGTCAAAATGAATAATCGTTCAACGGTTGTGTTTTATCGCTGTAATAAGATACAATGATAAATGTTTTGTTCGACAAAAAAATAAGGGGATGAGTAAATGAGAGCAGTTGTGTGTTTTAACTTATACGAGCTAGAAAAATAGGTTAATGGAAGTAAATCGTGTTCCTTGAGCTTATTAAAATTAATGGGTTTGTGTGTCTCCTGTAAATTTTAACTACTTTTGTTCTATATTTTAATTATACAATGTAGAAACCACTTACGAAATAAAATTCTTTATGTCATTATTTCAGAAAATTATAAAAAATGCCGAGACACGTCAACTTTTGAATTGAGTTGTGCGTTATGTAAACATAAATGTAAATGTACACGGTGATTCACGCAAGTATGCCATAGTCGGTGATGTATTTTTAATGAAACACCCTGTATATTTGCATATTTTTGAAATCCTCTTAATGAACCGATTCCAACAAACAAAATAATGTATGGTCAATTATGATTTATACAGGCAAGTGGCAAACTTATTTAATCACAGGTATCCCGAATTGCCTAATATTTCACAAAGTACTGTGTCTAAAATTCATGCACAATTCAGAGAACTTGAACATGTCAAACTATTGAAAAGAAAACCACACTTCGCTGAAGATGATGTGAAAGTGGATATTTTGTTAAGTGTCGAAGAGAATCCAACTTCAAGTACACGTCAAATTGCCCGTGAAAATAATGTTAGTCATACAACTGTTCTAAGATGTCTTCATAAAGAAAAACTTCATCCCTATAAATTAACTTTTGTGCAGGAGTTAACAGAAGACGATCCAGATCGTAGAATGGATTTCTGCGAAAGATTGATGGATAAGCTGAACAGAAATGAGATAACTCTTGGTACCATTCTTTTTTTCTGACGAATCAACATTCACATTGAATGGAGAGGTAAACCGACAGAACTGTAGATAGTGGTCAACAGAGAATCCTAATTGGATGCGTGAGACACATACTCAGTACACTCAAAAGGTGAACGTTTGGGCCGGTATCATAGGCGACCATATTATTGGTCCTATATTTATAGATGGAAATTTGACAGCTGAAAAATATTTAAATATGCTTAGAAATAAAGTTATTCCTGCGTTGGCAAACTTATATCCCAACGCAATAGATCCTAGCTTAGCGAATGAAAATGTTTGGTTCCAGCAAGACAGAGCAACACCCCATTATGCTTTAATGGTAACTTATTCAGATGAAATATTCCCAAATAAATGGATTGGACGAAGAGGTACTATTGAGTGGCCAGCTAGATCGCCAGAAATTACGTCATTAGATTTTTTCTGTGGGGTTATCTCAAGAACAAAGTATATGCAACACAACCAACTAGCATTGTAGACCTCAAAGACAGAATAACTACAGAAATACGGAATATTTCACCTCAAACTTCAAACAAAGTTAAGGAGGAGCTCTATAGGAGACTGTGCTATTGCCAACAACTAGGTGGAGAACATTTTGAGCATTTATTTTAATGTATTAAAATCAAATACATCAGGTATTTTATGTATGTGTTTAATAACTGCAAATCTAAAAATTTCACCCTGTTTAATTCATAATTGACCATACATTATTTAGTTTGTTGGAATCGGTTCATTAAGAGGATTTCAAAAATATGCAAATATACAGGGTGTTTCATTAAAAAAACAACACCGACTATGGCATACTTGCGTGAATCTTGTCCAAATCGCGACATTTCAACGAATTTTAAAATTTGGCATATGTCACAATGACAAATAATGCGCAATTTTAGCACTCGGTAATATAGTTTCGATAGCTAGCGGGATCTTATCGATAGTTAGCGGCATCTTATCGATAGTTAGCGGGATTTTTAATACAGAGGGTAATATTCGCGATAAGATCCCGCTTCATATGGGATTTAGTATAATGACGCGAGCTCTTAATGTTTGGAAATGGCCAGATAAAAAATGAAATAGATCAAATTAATAATTAGTTCATTCTCGAGGATTCTTTTCTGTACCAGAAGTGGTGCAAGATGAAGTGGAATAAGTTTTTGTTTGTTGTATTTTTTCAATTTTTTTCAATTCATTAATTTATTTTGTTGTTTCTCGATGTGTGTGGTAAAATTTTATCTTTTTTCAACTACATATGGCTACAAATAATGCTTCTTTCTATCCTTGTTCACAAAGTTTTCTTTAATACCTTTTAATTATTTGTTTTTAATAAAGAAAAAAGAAACATAAAATATTTTCATTCTTCTGACGAACAAATATCCCACTTCTGAATTTCAGAAGATGCACCTGATTTTAGCGGAAGTGAGAGAGGTTTATTTGGAATTCAGTAGATGTTTCACATAAGGCAGTTGTCTGGTGGCCAAAAACGAAACGAATGAGGGGGAAAATGTACGGGCGCGGGCGGCCGTCAGGGCTAAAGTGGGATTAGCGAAACTCGAGCCAATCAAGACTGCCAGCGAAGGGCGAAGGGTCGTGTGTTGTGCCTCCTTTGATTATACTGAAAAGGAAATAGGCCAGTGCATGACAATAAAAAGATAAGCAATATTTCTTATTCACAGAATTTTTCATTTATTCTTCATAACCTCACTTACCTCACATTCTGTCAAATAACCTAAAACTATGTGAATACAAGGATTATGATTGGATTTAAACTAGCGCCCTCTACTATAACCAGAAATTGTAACACATGGAGTCGATCTACTTGTAAAGTGTCCATGTTTGTGAGGTTAAACAGTGAATTGTTATGAGATCCTGGCCTATTTCACTTTAGATTATTCTAGGGGTGAAGGTTGAACGCAGGATCGACCACAACAAACTTCTGACGTTGATTCTACGTTATATTGTTGTTGGTAGCCTGACAGGTTTGTTGTTCTGTAATAAATTTAATCAAGCTAGTTAACAACAGGAAGAGAAATACTTTTCTGAAGAGAATTTAACTTTGGTCACGGAACATTATTTTTAATAATATTGTTCTTGACTTTCATCTTATTTGAATCATTTAAATATTAATTAATAAGAACGACCGATTTCCAAAAGAAATATTAATCTGTGTACAGGGTTATTCATTATAAATTACCCACCACCTTTCATCATTATTATTACTTTTAGAAAAAAAAGTCTTAATATAAAAGTTGTCTGGTTACAGCTGAATTTTCTTAATATTCTATCAAAAATCATTTAAGGGGATACAAAAAATTGAAATCAGAAAAATAAATCCATTCCAAAAATGTGAAGATATACAGGGTGTCCCATTTAAAAAAGAATTATTATTGTTTGTATCCCCTTAAATTTGCACGCTACTGAATTTTTGATAGAATATTAAGAAAATTCAGCTGTAACCAAACAACTTTTATTGGGGACTTTTTTTCTAAAAGTAATAATAACGATGATAGGGGGTGGGTAATTTATAATGAATAACCCTGTACATATTGGCAAAAAATCGTCGTAAACTAGCTACCTGTTGGTAGGTACATTTTAAATATAGATATAATAGAACGTATCGAAAAGAGATTAAGCTAAATACAGTGCTAATTTAAGAGTGAGCTTTAAATGTGAGCAAAATTGAAATAAAAAGCTTGGAGCTTTAAAATACCAGCCGCGTAATGTGGCTTCAGATAATTCTCTAAAGCTTCAGGACGAATTATGGCGATCGGATGCATGGTTCACCTCCTGACGGTACTTCGAATAGACGTCTAGACTTGATCATTTATTGATTTTCGTTGAAGATTTATTGCTCAGGTACTTGTTTCGATATAAAACTATTCAATTCCATTTAAACCGATCATTTGGAACATTTCTTAAGCCTTTATAAACTTTTACATCACTTGAAAGGACTCAAAACTCTGACTGACTGGGCAGGAACAAATATTTTTTCTGCTAGCGTGCGGAAAAGTCCACTTTTCCGCACTCATTTCAGTGCGTAAAGAGTCACTTTTCAGCACTAGCGCGGAAAAGTAAATTTGTCAAGTTTTTGGGGAGTATACTGACATTTGAATATTTAAAATATATATGTATTTGTATGCTTGTAGCTTACCAAATGACTGAAAAATTAATAAATTTATTATAATTCTGCTATAATTTTCAATTAAAAGAAAACTTATTTTTCAATCATTTTTTAATGGCCCCGGTGTAAGCCTCATCAAATGAAATTCAAGTAATAATAATTAATTTGTTGATATGTATTTAATAAGAAATGTTTCTTTATGTTAACTTTTGGGTTTTTTTCCGCATGCTAGTAGAAAAAATAGTGTACCTAACACGTGCATAAAGTGACTTTTCCGCACGCTATTTCAGATGGCCGAACGACGCTTTAGCGAGCTCGGCCATCTGCAATAGCGAGCGGAAAAGTATCACTTTCTGCACTAGTTAGGTAAACTACTATTTTGTATCACATTCTTTCAGTATTATAGTCTACTAGGAATGGGATCCAGTTAAGTGCACGATCCAGAAATATTGAATTAGGTTATTTAAAAAAGATTATGGTTTAATTTCTAAAAATAATTTCCAAAAATAATAATTAATACTCCACAATTCACTATATTTATAAATGTATATTATACTGCTCGCTTTTTGTAACTTTTTACTTTTCCCTTTTCATTATAATACCTACAAAGTATATGAACAAGACTAAAAGTCTTTTTAATAACTCATAGGACGGCCGGTATCGGTATATTAATCATAGATATGATAAACTATTCTTATTCAACAGGTGACTAAGAAGTTCATTTAACGAATAGGTAAATTTAGTAGATGCCATTATTCAGTAGCGGTTCAACTTTCGGTTCTTTCGGTTCGAAGGGCGTGGTTGAAATTTATTTAGTTTTTTTGAGTTCGTTTATCGTGAAGTGAAGTGAAGTGAAGTGTACCTACATGGAAGGCGTGGATTAGAGCTAGATACATTCTTCTAATGGGGTAATTTTTTATTTTTTTTATATTTTTTATACTTTTAATTTTAAAAGACTATTTCTTTAATTGGGTTTTCTAAATTAATTTGATTATCAGTATTGATATTTAAGTCATTTATAATCCATTTTTCTATTCTTTCAATGTTTTTTTTTAAACAAAATACTCAAAAGCCGGCCGGTGAATATTCCTATTACAAATAATTATTCTTATATAATTGCAACCTCTTATTGAACCTGCTTTGGGGGAATATAAAATGAAAATTTTATTTGTAACTGGTGTTTGAAATTTATTTTATTTTTTGTTTCAAGGAATCTGGAGTGTACTTGAATGGTGTACCTATTTGGAATCCAGGGATTAGAGCTTAATACATTCTTCTAGAGGGGTAGGTTTTTATTTTATTTACTGGCAGTTATTAGCATTAGATAAGTACAACATTATTTTCATTTTTCATCCCATATAAATTATTAACTACCTATTTTTGATATGAAAAAGAATGTTACAATTGTGTATTTGGTTTTAATTTGCTCATATGCATTTCAAAATTGATTCAATTTTTGTATTATTTTATTGTTTTTTAATAATACCCAAATATTTCAAAATATAGAAAAACTGATGAATATTTCTATATACATGACAAATAAGGGTTCTTATATAAGAAGTGAGTCATCATAAGATCATGTACTCGATTTTAATGTCTTTAAAAAAAATTTTTCGATGATTTTTGGTCAACGGATTTCTGTAAAACCCTCAACTGCTTTTTGCAAACTACTTATCATTTTTATGGTTACATTTCTATAATTATTCTATTTTTGTTTAAGGTAACATAAAATATATGTCTATCCCAACAAAGTGAGTACCTATCTATATTGAATTTCTATAATGCATCATCTATATTTGTAAAATGTATACCCCTATTGTTTCGAACCAACATTTTTTTTACAAGTAGTGTCAGTGTGAAAAGTGAAAAGTGAAAACCCAGGTAAGCAATGTAATAATTTAAAATATTATTTGTATATTATACTACTTTTCTTTGCAGGTTCTTCTTTCAAAAGACAAAGATCTAGGTTGTTGCTCACATTCACTCAATAATATCCTGCCATAGGTGAGCTGTGTCATTCCATATACTTTACAAACTACTATCCAGCCTTTTACAAGTTGGTACCTTTTTTTCAAAAGAAATGGGTAAGTCATGCTGCTCCGGTTTCCTGATCCTGATTTTTGTTGAATTTTTTTAATTTTGTTTGATTTTATGTTCCAGAAATTGTTGCCTAGTTTTTACAGGTCTCATGGACTCCATCGAATTTTCGTTGAATTTTTTAATTTTGTTTGATTTTCTGTTGCAGAAATTGTTGCCCAGTAGCTCTGTCAAAATATCGTGATTGCCAACATTGTTATATGCAAAATGGCTACTTTTGAGTATTTCCCTAACACTATTTTTTTTATCATATTTTTGGTGAATTTTTTTAATTTTGTTTGATTTTATGTTCCAGAAATTGTTGCCTAGTTTTCACAGGTCCCATAGGTTCCTTCGAATTTTTGTTGAATTTTTTAATTTTGTTTGATTTTCTGTTGCAGAAATTGTTGCCCAGTAGGTCTGTCAAAATATCGTGAATGCCAACATTGTTATATGCAAAATGGCTACTTGTAAGTTTTTCCCACTATTTTTTTTATCAAGTTTTTGGTGAATTTTTTAAATTTTGTTTGATTTTCTGTTCCAGATTAATTAATATTCATTTTCGACTTTTTCAGTTTGAAACAACAGAACTTTTTTTCAGCCTTAACAATTTTTAATTTGCCTTGTATTATGTTGTTAGGTATTTGCATGTTTTTCTTAACTGGGTTTAAAATTTAGATGATCAAGCTTGGTTGTTGTAGGGGCAGGTAAAGTAGTGGTGATTTTGGATAATTATTATTTTAAATTTTATAATATATATTTGTTGCGCTGTAATTTGTGTAAATAGATTTGTTTCACTCATTATTTTCTTACCAATGTTCTCATTTTTCTGTACTTGTGGAAAAATGTATTTATTCCTGTGTGTAAATTTTTATAACTGCACTTTGCTAGCAAAGACAAACTTCTAGCAGGGTGCAGCCGGTAGAAAAACATGCTGTAAGCCGGTGGGGAATATTTTCAATCGGTTGTGAATATATTTCAACCGGTTGATTATATTTTCTACTGGCTGTGACTTACTCCAGTCATCAGAGAAAACCACTTCAACTTGACTTGAGTTATCCCCGTACCCGATCATCATTAAAATCTCAATTCGGTGAGTCTCAGTTAAATATTTCATTGTTATGTCGACAAGGAAAGAGTGTTTGACAAAGATTTTACTTTTTCAGTGTAAACTGTCAACACATCAACAACTGACAGAATAGAAAACAATCCACATTATTTACCGATTTAAAACAATCCACATTATTTACCGATCTTGTCTAATTATTGGCGTTTTTAGGCTAATTTTAGGTATTATGATAAAATTCATGGGCGTAGCAGGTTATGTTTAATATACAAATACGTTTAATAAGTTAGTTTAGATTTTTGATCAATCCATATTTACTACTAGACTTGCACATTCGGTCGCGTAAGGCCTTCCTATGAGGAGCGACTGACTGGGGCGAATCTCATCTCGTTTCAAGACCGTCGACTTCGGGGAGACTTGATATTATGTTATAAAATCATTAAGCACAACTTTGGTGATCTTCAATCTATGTTTCTAATCAACACTGATCTTAGACTGAGAGGTCACCCATTTAAACTTAAGAAGGAGTCCTTTAGATCCCGAGTAAGACAGCACTTTTTACCAAACAGAGTGTTTGATCTTCCTGATGATGTTGTTGTTGTTGACGCACCATCAGTTAACGCATTTAAGAACAGGATTGATTTAATAGTTAATAGTGCGCATTGTTGCATTTATTATTTATCTGAATTTGTTTTATTTATATCTCTTTTCGCTGTATAGTTGTTGCGGTTATTCTTGAAAACTACGATTTTGTTAATTATTGTTAATTTGTCATTTATCATGTTTATAGGCGTTTAAGCACTTATTTATGTTCTCAGATCATGGGCTTCATAGGTTCTTACCTCAGCCCTTATTTCTATTGTAATAATAATAATAATAATGATAATATAGGGCACCACATGGGGATGCTGTTTTATTTTTATCAGGGAATATTAAAAGTACCTACATCTATTTTTCGTAAAAAAACCATGCAGAAACATTATAATTATCCCATAGACATAATACGGGTCGTTTCTCTGTAATAAACGACATTTATATTTAAGGTTGAATGGAATAACCGAAAGGGAGACGAATAAGGCATCAAGAAACTAAAATAAGATAGAATGAGCAACATTAAAAGGGCATATCCGAAAAGGGAGCTAGCACCATTCGTATGTATCCAGGCAACCGAATGATGAGATTAGCAAATCTTGCGTAATAATTGAAATATCAAGAAATAACATTCAACCACAGACGGTTGAGTTTCGTTGATATATAAACTCTCGATTTAGATAAATTGAATTTTTGGTCGGAAATATCTCTGTGTATTAGATTAGAAAAATATAAAAAGTATTGGGGTTTGAGGACTGTCATTTTTGAACGCTACAAGTATCTACGAGGATGTATTGATATCTAGTTAGGCTAGACCAGTTCCACGAATAAACAAAATATTGCGTTACGATAGCAACGAACAATAAATCATTAGAAGTGTCAGTGTGAAGTTGGACGTTAAAAAAGTAAACCAGAGTTACGCAATAAATTAAAAGAAAAAAGGTGTCCACCGAAATTGTGAGAATCGAAAAATTGGAGTATCGAGCCATCATCAAGTACCTGTATTTAAAAGGGTTAAGAGGTAAGCAGATTTACGAAGATATGCTTAATATACCCTTGGTAATCAATGTCCTTCGTCCAAGATCTAAGAAGTTTCGTGTTCAAAAATCTACTGGAAAAGTTCTTGCTTCAGTTTTTTGGGATTGCCATGGAGTAATAATGAGTGATTTTTTGGTTAAGGGTAGAACAATAACCGGAGATTACTATTCGACATTACTGACCACTCTAAGGGAACAAAATTAAAGAAATAAGACGCGGAAAGCTATTCAAAAGTATTTTGTTTTTGCAGGACAATGCCCCTGCAGATAAATCTCATGTTGCCATGCAAAAAATTCGTGATTAAGGGTTTGAATTACTAGAACACCCCCCTTACTCGCCAGATTTTCTCCGTCCAACTATCATCTCTTTCCTCAACTGAAAAAAAGGTTAAATGGTCGTAAATTTTTTTCCAACGAGGAGGTAATAAAAGCTGTGGAGGTGGAGCAATTTTTTTTGAAAGGTCTAGAGACGTTGCAGGTTCGCTGTATTAAATGTTTTCAATTAAGATGAGAATATGTTGAGTAGTAGAATATTTTGACATTGAAATATTGTTTGGTTCTATAGTAGGATAAGAATTTTCCAATATACATATGTATATTAATGCTTCACAAAAAAAATTAAAAAGTGTGAATGCTGAATAGTATATTATTAAACGAGCAATTTATGATAGCCATAATTCACGATGGGTGACGTTTGCGTCACGAGCCGCAGGCGAGGGGCGCAAGTCACCCAAGTGAATTATGGCCATAAATTGCGAGTAGAATACTATACTTTGTCCACGACACTTAATTTATTTATTAATAAATAAAAGTCAGTAGCGATTTGGCATATTACTAACCTCAAAATGTTGTGGCAGCTACTTCAAATAAATTGACATATATAGAGAGGGGCGATACTGTAGAAAGTATCAATACAACGTACCGTTATAAATATATTGTTTTAAAATACTTGATATTATAAAATATCATTATGAAAAGTATCAATACTAAAAATTACAATATTTTATAGATACGATATGTCAGAAACAAATTTCCTGAACAAAATACACAGATTTAATAGTTTATTCCATATTGTTCCCCCATCTCTAGTCGTGAATTATGAACCATAATACACTACAGTGTATTATGAACCATAATTCACGACAGTTGATATATGGGTACCATATACCTTTAGTTAGGAGGTAAAATATTGACTTATTATTAGGTGGTCGTGGACAAAATGGTTTGTACTAGTTCAAATTTATCTACAGGTCTAAGGTCTAGGTCGATTAGTGATTTTTTTAGGAGTGAGTAAAGAAAGAGCATCTCGAATTGTATATATTTTACAGCTGATATTCTTACTAACGTTTACGAGGTCAATAAAGTCAATGAAGGAGCAATTGCTATAATAGTTTTGTTTAATATAATTGATAGTTTTCCGGTACCTATTTATTCCTGAAGAAAAGGAAAAAGTATAAAACTTTTAAAGCAGAGGTTTTGATAGTAAGCCAACAAAAAAATTGCGGTGTGTTTTTCCACGGAAAGCTCTAAATACATCCAAGTACTTAGCAAAAGCTTCATGGCTACGAAGCTACCAAGTTATTTTCTATTGCAGCTAACTATATACATCGACAAGATGAAAAAAATATATGCCTTAACTGCTAGTTTATTATACAGGATGTCTCTAATGAGAGAAATAGTATAGACACATATTATACAGTGTGGAAACCACTTATGGAATAAAATTTTTTATGTCATTATTCTGGAAAATTATAAAAAATGCCGAGACACGTCAACTTTTGAATTGAGTTGTGCGTTATGTAAACATATATGTAAATGTACAGGGTGATTCACGCAAGTATGCCATAGTCAGTGTTGTTTTTTTTAATGAAACACCCTGTATATTTGCATATTTTTGAAATACTCTTAATGAACCGATTCCAACAAACTAAATAATGTATGGTCGATTATGAATTATACAGGGTGAAATTTTTATTTTTACAGTTATTAAACACATACATAAAATACCTGATGTATTTGATTTTAATACATTGAAATAAATGCTCAAAATGTTCTCCACCTAGTTGTTGGCAATAGCACAGTCTCCTATAGAACTCCTCCTTAACTTTGTTCAAAGTTTGAGGTGAAATATTCCGTATTTGTGTAGTTATCCTGTCTTTGAGGTCTACAATGCTAGTTGGTTGTGTTGCATATATGTACTTTGTTATTGAGATAACCCCACAGAAAAAAATCTAACGGCGTATGGTCTGGCGATCTAGCTGGCCACTCAATAGTACCTCTTCGTCAAATCCATTTATTGGTGAAGATTTCATCTAAATAAGTTCTTACCATTAAAGCATAATGGGATGTTGCCCCGTCTTTCTGGAACCAAACATTTTCATTCGGTAAGCTAGGATCTATTGCGTTGGGATATAAGTTTGTCGACGCAGAAATAACTTCATTTCTAAGCATATTTAAATATTTTTCAGCTGTCAAATTTCCATCTATAAATATAGGACCAATAATATGGTCGCCTGTGATACCGGCCCAAACGTTCACCTTTTGAGGGTACTGAGTATGTGTCTCACGCATTCAATTAGGATTCTCTGCTGACCAATATCTACAGTTCTGTCGGTTCACCTCTCCATTCAATGTGAATGTTGATTCGTCAGAAAAAAGAATGGTACCATGGTACCTGTTCAGCTTATTGATCAATCTTTCGCAGAAATCCATTCTACGATCTGGATCGTCTTCTGTTAACTCCTGCACAAAAGTTAATTTGTAGGGATGAAGTTTTTCTTTATGAAGACATCTTAGAACATTTGTATGACTAACATTATTTTCACGGGCAATTTGACGTGTACTTGAAGTTGGATTCTCTTCGACACTTGACAAAATATCCACTTTCACATCATATTCAACGAAGTGTGGTTTTCTTTTCAATGGTTTGACATGTCCAAGTTCTCTTAATTGTGCATGAATTTTAGACACAGTACTTTGTGATATAATAGGCAATTCGGGATACCTGTGATTAAATAAGTTTGCCACTTCAACTTGACTTCTACAGTTATCCCCGTACCCGATCATCACTAAAATCTCAATTCGGTGAGTTTCAGTTAAATATTTCATTGTTATGTCGACAAGGAAAGAGTGTTTGACAAAGATTTTACTTTATCAGTATAAACTGTCAACACATCAACAACTGAAATAATAGAAAACAATCCACATTATTTACCGATTTAAAACAATCCACATTATTTACCGGTTTTGTCTAATTATTAGCGTTTTAAGGCAATTTTAAGGTATTTATGATAAAATTTATGGGCGTAGCAGGTTTTTGTTTAATATACAAATACCTACGTCTAATAATTAGTTAGTTTAGATTTTTGATAAATCCATATTTAGCTAATTTAAAAAAGTACCAATATTTCAAGTGTAATACATTATCAATTTTAAAATTTCACCCAGTATAATTCATAATTAATCATACATTATTTAGTTTGTTGGAATCGGTTCATTAAGAGGATTTCAAAAATATGCAAATATACAGGGTGTTTCATTAAAAAAACAACACCGACTATGGCATACTTGCGTGAATCACCCTGTACACTTACATTTATGTTTACATAACGCACAACTCAATTCAAAAGTTGACGTGTCTCGGCATTTTTTATAATTTTTTAAAATAATGACATAAAGAATTTCATTCCATAAGTGGTTTCCACACTGTATAATAACCATAAGTCTATTTAGAACAGTTTATCATTTCAGTTCATGAATCTTCTGGTTACTATAATTCTTCTTCTTCTGGTTATAATTATAAAGGTTGTCCCATTGAATATTCGAATTTTTTATCATGAAAATTGCAAAATTTCATCGGATAATTTTTTTTTTCACAAAAATAAAAGATTAAAACGGAATATCTAACCAACCACATCTGCTACAATAAACTAAGAGCTCTGATACGATGTTTCTTTTCGACGTCATGCTCCGTAATAAATCTAACGGTGTCGCTGGTATCAGTATCGATTATTTGGTCCATTTGTTAGAGGCGATGCTGCAAAAGGAATAAATCTTTCTCTTCTATTGACTAACCAAGACACAATTCGAGTGTTATGTAATGGAAACTAATGTTTTCTTTATATACGTGGATTGCACAACGAAAACTTGATTTAAATTTACACCCTAAATGGCAGTCGCCGGAGAAATATAAATTACATTCTACGTCGGAACATATTTCTCATTATTTTCACGGAATTTATAGGTTGATGTTTATTATTTTGATTTATTTGTTTAAATTTAAAAAAAAGGTAACTTTTACCACTTTCTCATACTATTTTAACAACTTGGCAACGTATCTACTCCAGTTATGACAGAAGTCACGTTCGACAGGATTTAACGTGTTGGTAATTTCTCGGGCATTATTAAAGTATTAGAGGCAATAATAATTATTGTAATTTATTGCAGATATCTAGAATGTGCTTGTTCTACGAGTTTTACTTTTATTTAAAGCCATACTTCTTCTGTGACGTTCAGTTGTATTTTAAATAAGGTACAAGCATAAATTTTGCTATTGGTGGGAATTGACGCTTTATCAGGTCTCCTAACACCTTGCATGCCTATTTTTTCAAAAAAATATAAACTTTACTTTTAAAACGACTTTAAAAATCATAAAATTTGAAAGTCCGCCAAAACGCGCTTTACGTCATAAGAATGGCTGCCCCATGGTGTGACGTCATTTGTTTACGTTCTTATTCGTGTAACATGCTCTGAGTTCTTGTGACCTAATTTGTTTCTGAAAGCTTTAAAAATGGATAAAGCCGAAAAAAAAACTTTGTATTCCAAGTATTGCATTGTTCCAGTGTGTAAATCAACGTCTATTAAAACTCCAGACAAAATATTTGTTACTTTACCTGGTGGCGCAAGCAAAAATACACTTAAGAGAACGGCATTACTTTTGTTTGTGAAAAGACCATTTTAATGTAAGTACCTACTTCTATGCTGGTAGTTTTTATTCTTAAATAGTTTGAGGTTATGTACCTATATGTCTAGGAATCAACCATAAAAACATCATTTTCTTACGACCACACATCGAAATATGGTTGGTATATATTATATAAATAAAAAATAGTTTAAATCGTACTTACGATAATGCTTCAACTCCTCTTATTTCCTCTGCATTAAAGCAGCTGTTTGACTTCATAAATTCAAGCAGCATAAATGAGTCTACTTTGGGCAAGTTATCAGTTTGTGCTTTTACAAAACTCACAAAATATTAAAGAATCTTCACTGAACACTGAACTAGTAAATAAAATATATTCTCCCAAAAGTTTTAAAATATCCTCGGAAATATCGAATATTTATGTCCACTTTCCACTTTAAGTTGACTTTTAGAGATAAAAAAAGCACACACAAACACGTAATGGTCTCAAACAAACATATAAATGATATTTTTACGTCGATGAAACTATTAATAGTTGATTAAAATACAATATAAACACAAAACTACACAAAACCTAATGCAATACCGGCCATATTGACAAAAGTAAATAAACAAGAGATATGACATCACACCTATCATCGGTAACGTTCGGAGATCCTCGGGTTGTGGTCGGAAAGTGCATTAAAATTTGAATTTTATTTTAAAATTTGGGAGTAATTTCTAATGGAAACTGGTTTATTTCCTATTATTAGTAATTTTTGATATCATATTTACTATTATAAATTAATATCCAAGTAAAATATGAAATATGCGTGTACTCTATTGTTTGCGTCTTGCTTGGCCTACCGTGTAGTGTGTAATCGGCTTAAGGAATAAATAAAAAGCCTGTGTTGATATGGATAATTTTATTGTGACTAGATGATTGAAAATGTTTGAACAATTACAAACGATATGGAGAGTATAATTGAATAAAAGGTACGATAGATTTTCATTATTTTTTGGAAATCACTAGACGTCCTATTTAATAATAATATAAATAACAAACTTTTCTTTTTATTTTTTTTGTCTCATTCATTCAACATTTCATTCAATACGTCTAAGTTATAATTTTACATTGCACATTGCAGCCTTTGTACACGGGGCCTGCAAAAAGGGCCCTTACAATCTCAAAAAATAAAATAAAACCGTATAATATGCATCCCTAAGAATGGTTTATTTACATGTTTGGTAAAAATATGATTCAAGAGCTAGAATGATATACCAGAACAAGAATTTAGGCCAGACGATAGGGGTAACAACTACAAGTTATTAGCAATACGGCTGATTTTTTTTATAAGTACCTTAAAGTATGTAGATTAATATAAAAAAAAGTTTACCAGTATATCGATTTCCCGAATCAGCCGTATTGCTAATTGGCCTAATTGGCAAATTTACAAAATTAAAAATCAAAATTTCTATAATTTGTACCACATTTGATGTTAAAAGTTTAACTAAATGAGTTCGATTTTGTTATTTCAACTTTGCAGCTCCATATCTCATCATGTATACATCAGCTTTTAGCTTAAACTTTTGTTTAAGATTATAGAAATTTTGCAAACATTTTTATTGCTATTTTTTCAAAAAATTTTGCAAAAATATATTTGGCAAGCTGGATTTTTTTTTTTGGAAAATGAAAAGAAATAAAAAAAGCAGCAAGTTTTACTCAAAAACTCAGTAAACTGATATGTAGTATATTCACTATTCTGAGATCATTCTATATAACAAAATAAACAATTTAAAATAAAATCTTTGGATAAATCAGAAAACATTTTGGCACAATAACAATGGTTATTTTTAATATTTGTACTAAATCAAGGTAGTGCAAGAAGTTTTTTTTATTTATTTATTGATAATTTATTAAACTTTTTGCATTATCTTAAATAAAAAAATATTTGAGCAATTTTACAATAATTAAATCATTATAAATATTTTTCTACGACCACTTTCCAAAGTTGAAATTATTTCTAGCTAAATTACGGTGGTCGTAGAAAAAATCTTGTGTCTACACACAACTATAAACAAAAAAATCTACTTCTATTTACAAGTACGATGGTTCGCTATCAAATAAAATTATGATGAACTTTTTTTTTTAAATAGTTTTTCCAAGCAACATACAGGTTGTCCCAGGTCTTTGTCATTGAACTTAGTCCGTACCTTAGTTCGCAAGTGTAGTATAGACTCGTTTATTATGAACGGTTGAAATTTTTACTTAATTATAATGAGCCATTAAATAATTCCCATATTTAGAGCCCCATAGCTCGTTGGGTACGATGGGTACGAAGTTCTGGGACACACTGAATACAAGATTTCTTTGCAAACTCCTACTGACACTAGCTGCTGTTAAATATTGTATTGTGCGTAGATAAAACTTTGTATATTCTACGTGACTTTGTAAATTTTAGATGCGAACATATAAACATAAAAAAACTTTTGGAAAAAGATAAAATTTTCAAAAATTTAACAAAAAAATTAGTAATATTTTTACGATTTTGCGATAATGCTTGGAGAATTATTTAATAAAAAATTCTTTTACAACTTTAAAATTGGTCTTTAATTGAAAATTATCTTAAAAATAATACAATAAATACATAAAAATAATCCATTTTTGATTAGATTAACGATGTTGGTATTTGTTGATAAGAAACTGTTGTAATCTTGAGAAGATATTTTTTAACGAGATACAAATTTTTTCACCGACATATGATTGATTCATTTTCAATGATCATACTTCACGTATGTTATCTATAAGTAAGTTGAAAATGAAAAATCAAAACCACAAGAGAAAACTACAAGTAGAAATGTCCTCCACCTCCTAGACCTTATTTTGCACTGGGAAAACCATCAAATACAAAAATTTTCTTGAAAAAAAATTGAAATATCTGGCATGCCTATTTTATAAAATCATTTATCGCCGACCGTCAGTAAAGCCATGAATTATGAGATTGATTTCCGGAAGTAAACAAACAGTTTACCTTCCTTTATTTTATCTGCCGCATTTGCGGCAGGTAAAGTGACATATCGGGCAGGTAAAGTGACATATGCGGCAGGTAAAGTATTTTGACTTTGACATTACTCGAAAATCATCATCTGTAAGTGTCACGCTTCTCCCCACGGCTCCATAATAGTTTTCTTGCGATTTATTTATAACAAATTATTGTTGGAACTCCTTTGCATGACTTCAGGAATTAACTTTGATGATGCTTCAGGGTTTACCTTCAATTTAAATATAAATGAGTAGATTTGTTCTATATGTGCTGTTCACTTTGTCATAATAAAATGTAATGAAATATACCTCAGTTTCTTATATTCTGAATTCTGAGCAGTTGGCGATAAAATTTTGTATGCACCACGTCAGTAAAGTGTCTTTATCGGACTCATCATTTACATGGAAAACTCGAATTGAAGACTAATTTAAAAAATTCTTTTTTCAAGATTTCAAAATTTCTTTTTTAATTTTTCACAGATGACATCTAACTTTTTTTTACATATTTACACAAAATTGACCAAACTTTGAACTTCTAGTGACCCTTTCATTTTTCTGATTTATATTAATTATTATTTAATATTTCTCGAAAAAAAGGAGATGGGCTTGAAATTTTCAAATCTTATAAGACTTTCTGAGTTATAGTGAAAGCAAAATAAACGCCATTGTCAAAAACTGCGTCAAAATTTGAAAAAAAACCCGAATATTGTCAATTTAAATGTTTCATCAACTGCAGTAGCTGGACAATAACGGTACCAGATACACTATATACTTCCTAGTGATCATAAACGTCTACAAATATTTCGTTTATCAACTGCTGAATCTACTCTACAATCAACAGAAAAATATTTCCTTGCTTTCACTGTTCAGAATAATTAAAAACTTCAATACCATACCCTTAGGTCACCGTAACTTCAATCGTCTTGATCTTCGTGCTTAAGATGGGCCACAAGGGCCACCTCCTGCTCTCAGCCATGCCTCTCCCCCACTCCTATCCCACTACCTGCATATTGACAAGCTGATAATCCCGTCGAAGAAGATCGAACAGGACTGACGCTAGAATAACCTACAAACCCAGTATGCTGCTTAGCTTTTAACCTTAACGAAGCTATACTAGACGACATAGCCGTGCAAGGCTCAGCTGCGCTTCTATGATGATACATGGAATAAGGATTCGCGGGGGTGGTATAAGGACAGGGCTGCGCTGAGACAGACCCAGGAGTTGTTGAAGTCATCACAGTACCCATGGCGCCTGGGAGCATACTACTGACTGCGCCACTCATTGTCGCTCCTGTTACTGAAGTAGCGGCGTTAAAACAATTCACAGGACTTTGGTGGTGATTAGAAGGGACTACGGGCCAAAAGGGTTTCGTTCCTAAAGGGCTTGGCACTTTCGTCGCCCAATTGTTATAAGATGAATAGGAGTAGAAGCTGTCGTCGCTTATTGTCGGCATTAGACCGTTGAATTGCGTACCGAATCCCGTTTTGAATTCCGCCGCTGCGTTCATGGCGTTCATTGCGTTTCGTTCGCGCTTCCTCCATTTGGCTCGGCGGTTTTTGAACCATACCTGGAACAAAGAGAAAAATATTTTACTAAATTTATAACAGACGACGTCGCCATGTAGATATTGATCACGACCACAAATAGCATGACAAATATACCAATTTATATTCCGTTACACACAGCTCATTGCACGGCACGCTTGACCGTTCAATCACGGCGAACATCGCCAAATGGCAACTAAACGACATCGAATGTAGCTCGCC
>CAJUYI010000454.1:81109-93902 GCA_910591695.1 Galerucella pusilla
ACAAAATTATAAGCATGACCAGCAAATTATATTATGACGAGATAAATATTTAAATTGAGAAATATTCAAACCACATACTAAACGAACTATATACATATATACCGATAGTTCATATAAGTATACATGGCAGCCCGCGATGGCGATCGCGTTAATCCACGGCAGATTTATGGTGTTAATCATGCAGGGATTACTATCCACAGCATTCGGTCCCTCTGTCTCTCTCTGTATGTACCTGGCTAGTTGTCCCAAAGGAATTAAGGCTACTATATCACGGCTCGCTCGGATGCATATCTCATTAATGTGGTATGATATAGTGACGCGTCGTTTCTGCATGGTGTTTATGCTAAATGAGTTATTATGACGCGCTGGCTGCCGCTGATTGGTCGCTTTAGACCGAGTTTAATTATTTCATTATGGAGATGACAACAAAAAGGAAAATTTATCTCTTCGTAAAAGTAAAGAGTTCTTCAATGTATAGTTTTGGGATGTACGGTTAATTTACAAAGTTTTAGACAATTTTAACGTTGAAGTATGTCAAAAATACTTTTTTCCACGACAACCTCGATAAATGTTCATTTTATAACCGTAACTTCAATCATAAACAAGCACATTTTGTACAGAATTTCATTTTTGCATCGGCTGCTAGGCAAGTTGCTAAGCAACAAATGCGAAATGAAATATTTCGTGTTAGATTTAGGTCTCTAAAATCACAACGACTACGGCTTGTCAAATTATGACGTCCAGCGACAAATTGATGAAATGTCTATCAAAGCTTTAGTAAGTAACGAGTAATTTCATAGTTATAGATAAACGTGAACGATATGTTGTCATAGAAAAAGTATAGTATGCAATTCGCAACCAAATGGCCATTTTGCACTCGCATGAATTGCAGCACTTGCCTTCGGCTCGTTAGGACTTCAGAAATGCGAAATCGAAACTAAAACAAATAATTCAAACAACATAAATATCAATTTCGAGGTTAGACGAGATGTCAAACTTCAAAAACCAGGGAGGCAAACCTTACAAATCCTACGGAAATAATCTGTCGTTTTCAAGGTCGTTGAATCTTTGACGCCACCAAGGAGGGAAGAGTGGCAACATGTGGTAACATGTTCAAAGTACTTTCCGTACTTATTATAATTTTTTTAAGGTAGAATTTGAGCTCCAAAAAAAAAGGAAAATACGGGGACATTTTTTCAAAAAATTAAATCTATAAGAAAAAATACTCCATTTTTCGACTCAGCGAATAAAAAATTTACTTTAGGTACAGCTTCAAGCAAAGCGGTCTAAAACTGAGTTACCAAAACATGACAGTTAATTTCGACATTATTTGATATTGGTTGACAGGCGCCAACTATATGCAACCCTCGTAATAAACTTCATTTGTAGCGCGTTCACCATTTTCAGATAACGTGAATCTTTTTAAAAAAATGTCTATATCACGAGCGGCTTTCAAGTAAGTGGAAACGCAGTCGAAAAACCATTGATTGATCGCTTCCTCGGCGAACTTCAATAAACACCAAATAACAAACAAAACAGTAATTTTTTTGATCGGAATATAATGTAAGTGCGTGTTTCCTTATCGGATGACAAGAAAATCAACACAAGAGGGTAACAACCACCAGTTATCTAGTTAACACATGTTTACACATGTTCATCTGTTCATCTCGATGTCTTTGATACCAGCCGCTTCGTTCTGTTAGTCGAGTGCCTACCTGAACAAACACAGGCCTTCACTATGATATTTTTTATTTTTTCTACATTTTTTTATTCTCAAACACTCCACAATAACGAGTACATTATTGTTATACAATACATTCAATAGCTTTCTTGGTTGTCTAGGCATATTTTTGTATTATTTGAATAAATATAACAATAAGATTAATATTCACTTTTCATAAATAATAATTGTCCGTGAACTCAGTGGGACAGTAGAAAAAGACGTAAGACACATTGCCAATACGAAAGGTACGTTTGCATCCTATTTTGATCTTTATACAAAAACAAACAAACTGTTGTGAAATGACGAACGTCAATTTCTACTTGACATCCGTTTTATTTACGAAGAATTCTTATGGATCTTAACCAGTCGAGTGTCTGACGTAACCGTCTATGAACCATCAACCAACCAAAAAAAGCCACTCGAAATCGCCTAAAATGTTAAAAAGAATAATGGTACTCACCCTAACTCGAGCTTCAGTAAGATTAGTCCACATCGCAATTTCTTCTCTAGTACTCATATCCGGGTATCTATTTCGCGCGAAAGTTGCTTCCAGCTCTTGTAATTGTTGACTAGTGAAATGCGTCCTTTGTCGCCTTTGCCTTTTATTTTTTTTGTCATTTTTACCATCATCTGCTTCTGATGATTCTATCCCTACACCGGTTTCCGTCTTTATGGTATCCGACAACGATCGGCTAGCTGTAACAAAGAAATTTCTATCATTCAATGCACCACAATAAATCTAGTTAATGAAGGTATCTGCAAGAGGTGCTACTGTCCAGCATTGCCTTATGAAGCATTGAGCAGAGAATTCAAAGACTAGCCTGTATAAGGATTATATCCACAATGTAGTAAATATTGACGTTAAGGGGAAGAGAATAATTTGTTGAATATTTAATGTTTACGTTACTTAAGCGCAGACGCATATTACTGTAGCTAGAAAGTCAAATTTACTGTGAAAAATAATTGAATACAGCCGCCATTGAAGCAAGGAGCTCTGCAACCGTTCAGACGCCATTGTTTCGTGTATGGAGAGAGTGGAGCAAGCCAATCTCATACATAGAACAATAAAAATTTTCCCGGACAGCCAAGCGGCTTTGAAAGCACTTAGCTCTCACCGTTTAACGTCGAAATTGGTTTGAGACTGCCAAAAAAGACTCTTCTTAATAGGAGAACTCAATAAAGTATTGCTGGTCTAGATCCCTGGCCATTCTGGCATGGCAGGAAACGAGAAGTCAGACTCTCTTGCAAGGGAAGGAGCTGCACGTGTTTCTATCAGACCAGAACCTACAATTGGCATACCAATAAGTTCTGCCAAACAATCACTAAATACCTGGACAGCAAGGAGAGCTTTAGACTTCTAGCATAATGTTCCATTGGTTCATTCAAAGGCTTCTATACATACTTCGAAGAATGTCATGAATGGCATGATCTACGTTGTCTAACAGGCCTTTGAACAGACCACTGTCATCTGAATCATCATATGCTGAAACTTGCACTGTCGGAAGATCCGACTTGCCGTCTTTGTCTGGAAGATGATGAAACAGCAGAGCATATAATTTGTGCCTGCCCCACAGTGGCTCTAGCCAGGTATCTGATGTTTGGCAGAGTCTCTCTCTCGCTCTCGGACCTGAAATATCATTCACCAAATAAACTAATAGGCTTTGTTAAGAAGTTGAATTTGTTTGGTGATATCTGAATAGGTGTGAGCCACAATAGAATCTTGCCAGTCGCAGGGAAGTGCCTTATAGACCCACTCACCACACACCTAGCCTACCTCAACCTACTACTACTACTTTAATTTGGTTTCGCGAAACTTCTCCTGGGTATTGTTTATTTTCGCGCCCAACGTTGGGCCTTGTTCTAATATTTCTTCCAATATTATATTGCTGACCTAACCTAACCTGATACATTCTTACATGGTATGAGAATGCCTAGGGAAGTCAATGAACTAGGTGAGAACAGCAGATGAAGTAGACTTAAAGGCGACTGAAACACCCTTTCGGAGTTAGACTTTCCTAAAGAAGCGTCAAAACTCTTTAGAGGAGTGAGTTTTAAAAATAGTGAAGCAATGTTATTTCTCAGTCAAACAAATTAATATTTCTATCTATAACTTTCATTACAACTGGACTTAATTAGCGTATACCCGCCTACATCAAGGCGCATAAAACAAAACAAGAACTTTTAAACTGTCTCTCTCTCTCTCTCATTTACCGATTAATTTAAATTTTCGGAAAGTTGGTATAGCGTAATCCCCCTATGTCAGTGTAATTATTTAAAGGCAGAACCAAAATAGCCTTGCCTTCTTCCTCAACTTACCGGGATTAACTTTATAGCAGCCGTATAACTTTTTTAATGTAACATTTCTGTCTTCTTAGACATCGTACATGCGGGATTTTCTAACTGAAGTTTCACAAATAGAGACGCGCTTTATATTTATTGCTCTTTGTTAGTTTTACGTTTAAATAGATTTTTATATGACATGTTTGTATTTTAAAAAAAATTTAATAATTATAATTAATACGTTTTTATTTTATATAAATAAACGTCATTAAATTTTTGTTATCTAATGTGATGATAACATTCGTATTTTGGTCAAATAGAAATCCGTTTTATCCTTAAAACTCCGCCTTTTTTATACAATGGTTAATTTTACCAAATTTATATACGATTGGGTTACAAAATTCAAGATAAATATTATTCGACACTTCACCATTACTTGATAAGCGAAAAAACACGATAAGAATTCTTTAATAAGCACCGCCTCGATCAATCAAACGTTCAATGACAGCCGACATTCTTACCTGTCAAAATAAAAAGTCGAGCAGCGTTTATGTCGACGCGTTTTCAATTATAGGCCGTTATCAGAATTTGTTTGAATGTTTGGAGAGACGTTTTCGAACGGTCTCGATAATGTAGATAAAAATGCCCCAATAACTGATAACATTTTATATATTTTTATTTTTCCATGCAGAATATTCATGCCGCTATGATAACGTTTTCTGATACTAAAACATAATTAATTTATAGATACATATTTTTGTAATACAAAAGATTTTGTGACATTTCCTTATACAGAGTGTCCCACTACTTAACACTATCAAGAGCTATGGGTTATTTACGATAAAAAGACAATGAGGCTGCAAAAGGAAATACTATTCAGATGAATTTTTTATGTCGAAAACATTAGTTTTGTCGAGAATTTTGAAGCAAGGGTAGGTATGGAAATATTTAATATAAACTGGCTTCGCTAACTTCCTTATTGCTCGGAATTATGGACTCAAAATCCACCCGTGTGTGTAAAAATTTCCCCTGAATCGATTGGTGAAGACTAGAACGTTCTATCTATCATATTAGTCGAGTTATGAGCATCTTTAGTTTTGAAAAGTGGATTTTCGGAAATTTCATGACTCCATTTGGAGGAGAAAAATGATTTTATACAAAAACGGACTGTGGCAGTCGATTTATTGTCCTAAAAAACCCCTCTGGACGAATTTTGAGCATTTTTTATGTCGATTAACATTTTTTTGTCTATAATTTTGAAGCAAGAGTAGGTATGGAAATATTTAATATAAACTGGCTTCGCTAACTTCTTTATTGCTCGAGATAATGGACTGAAAATACACTGAAGTATGTAAAATTTTCCCCTGAATGGATTGCCGAAGACTAGAACGTTCTATCTATCATATTAGTAGAGTTATGAGTACCTTTAGTTTTGAAAAATGGATTTTCGAAAATTTCATGCCTCGACATTTGGAGGAGGAAAAATGATTTTATACAAAAATGGACTGTGGCAGTCAATTTCTCGCCCCAAAAAACCCTCTAGGCAAATTATTATTACTATTTTTTATGTCGAAAACATTTTTTTTGTCGAAAATTTTGAAGCAAGTGGTAGGTATGGAAATATTTAACATAAACTTGCATCACTAACTTCTTTATTGCTCGAAATGATGGACTCAAAAGCTGTAGTTTTTGTTCTTCGCTGTAAGAAATGTCAATTTGACACTCTTATTTTTCATTGGTATGTGTCTCGTCATACAGGATTCGAAAGAAAACTGAAAGATCTGACAATAAATTATTGTTCCATTGGAAAAATTACCCTGTATGTTTATTAATTGAAAACGCACCGATATAAACCGATTTCATCCAAACCACAAATCCTTAAATCCATTTTATAAACATAAGATAAACAAAGATTATTTTTGATACACCAAAAAGCAAGCTACTTCCTTTATAATTTATAGATGGGACAGATGGCATTCTAATAAATTCGATATGAAACGTCTTTTCGGTATTCGTAAATAAAGTAGCCACTAAATGGGACGAAAATATACCTAGGATTTTCAATATAATATCACGCTTTTGAAGTCTTCAATAAGTAAATAAAAACTTAAAACGCATCACGAATTAACTTGTTAGTTTATGTGAAAGTTTATGAGGATTTCGGATGAATACAGGAAAGTTACATCGAGCTAGTCGTAGGTGGAGAGTTATCGACGATTGTTTGTCAACTTGATGACAATAATTTCACTTGATTTTGTTATTTCGCTTATTATTGTGATGAAAAAATGCATCAGGAACTAAAAAAGTTGGCTCTACAATCTTTCAAAACGTAATAGAAGCTTTTGATAACGTTTGGTGCCACAAGGAAGTGTTTCAGAGCCAGTGCTGTATCTACGGCACACTATGCAACAACAACTCTCAGAAATTTGTCTCCCTAAAACCCCAATCAAAAACCCCTAATATCACCACTATTGCTAGGGATTCCCCCTGAAAAATTTTATTATTTATAAAATAAATAATTAAATATTTTAAAATAAATAATACATTAAAAATAAGTCAAATAACTAATAAATACTACTAATAACATATCATTAAGCATAATTTTGCTAATTCAGCACCATCTAGTAACCTTCAATGACATATCGGTGACCAATAATTCTAGGAACTCTTGGCATGTCTTCATTTCATTTCTGTTATTCTGTCACTAGTTATGTCAGATGTCAGTGGAAAAAGTAATTAGAAGAATAGAGATACAACTAACTAGAAATGCTACAAAAATCTTATTGAAAATGGACATGGACAATTAAACGAATATCAACAAAAATAAATATAACTGACATTTGACATAACTAGTGACAGAATAACAGAAATGAAATGGTGACTTGCCAAAAGTTCCTAGAATTACTGGCCACCGATATGTTGAGTATTCAGCTAAAAAGTCAATTTAAATTTCAAGATATACGCTTCGGGGGTGTATTCATAATTTTAACAAAGCAATATAGATGTTCGCAATGGTAAAAAAACATGCAAAAATCTTATGTTTTGAAGGGTAGACCTTAACTGTCATTCTTGTCAAAAAAAAACACTTTTTATTGGCCACACTGACCTTAAAATGAACTCCTCCATTGAGAAAATTGAAAATTATTTCACCTTTCACCTTTCAACCTTTCACAAATGACAACAAAACAAAAGGGTTCAATAAAACTCCAAGTAAAACCATGTAATTTATTTGTCCCAAGTAGGACCAATCAACTTGCTGTTAGATACTAGTTTCAGAAAGATATTACCATCATCAGGTTATAAATGGACTTAATATGAAGATCTCGTGGTATTAAAAAATGTCAAAATTAGGTTGAATAAAATAAAAACACTCACGTAGAAATTATTTCATTTAAAATCACTGTTTATCTAAACAATTTCCAGTTTTTTTTGTCAAAAAATGAACGGCTTTCATCTCCCATGCGGTGGTGGTTACATACAATATCGTCTGAAACGTTTTCGTGTTTGAGAAACTGATTAAAAATTCTGTTGCTAAGCCTCGGAAAGTGCTTCAAAAACCGATTGGAAGATTTCGCGATTATTTTTCTTTCTTTTCGTTCAACATATAGATGGAAAACTGCACAATGGTTGTTTTTCATTTTCCTTTCGCGCATATTATTTCCTGATTCGAGGTGGATTTAACCGGGGTATGTTCTGTTGATACATTTAATCGGCCCGAAGGGGTTGTATCGAAAAGAGGAGTCCGATTAAATGGAAATAAGGATGTGTTTTTTTCAATTTACTGTACGGGGTCTAAAAATTATTCGAATTGCTGGGACTTTTTTAATATTCGACGATTTTAGATGAAAATCCCTTTTCCCTCTTCCAAAAAATGCAACAGAACGGAAGTACAGGAATGGATGGATGAGGAAATGGAGAGAAGGTGGGATGAGTATGAGGGCACGCTAGAAGGACTATGGATTCCAGGTCACAATGGAATAGAAGAAAATGAAATAGCAGATGAACTAGCAAAGAGGGGGACTGAAATACCTTTCTGGGGGCCTGAACTCTTTTGCGGAATCAGCCCCAATGTAATATTGGAAGAAATAGGTAAAGCTGAGAAAAAGAGAAGATCTGTCCATTGGAAAGATCTAGTGAGGCTTATACAATCAAAGACTCTTCTGGGTGACTATAACCTGTTGAAATCAAAGAATTCATAGGTCAAAGTAAAACTGCGCTAAGAGTTTTAACAGGGATCCTGACGGGACATTGTCGCCTGAATGGGCACCTGAAAAAGCTCAAAATAGTGGAGGAATAAGAATGCAGATTTTGTGGCATGGAAGAAGAAACCTCCATCCACATACTTTCCAACCGCACAGCACTTCAGAATCCTAGAGCACAGCACCTGGGAGATTACTGGATAGAAGAGGAACATTCACCTAAGTTGAAGCCTGCAGACATCCTAAAATTCATCCGGGAAATAGGACTAAAGGAACTACTAGTTTCTGAGACCCTCCTCAGGAAGATTGGGTGGACCGTAATTCGGGGAGTTCATCTACTTCTTGACGCAGGTGCTCATAGGACATGGGTCCATAGTAGGTTACCTCCACAAGATTGGAAAAAGACTGGAGTGTGCGAGAGGTATGAAGTGGAGGATGTGGGGCATGTGTTAGTTGCTGGAAGAACGAGGAAGTTGGAAAATAAACTAGGGGAAACGGTGTATGGGAAAATATGGTGGAGATAATGTTAAGGGGCGAGGAGGATTGGATGAAGATAAGTGGCGTAGTGGAGAGCATGATTAGGGAAAAGGAAGGACTGGATATGGCATGTGAGAGGTAGGAGAGATAGAAGGGATAGTGTGTGAGAGACCTCCACCCCGTCTTGAAGTTGCTATGGTAGTGATTCTGAGGCGGGAGTTACCTCAAATTTGATTTGATAATTACTTATACGCGCAATATATTCAAAAACAATTCTCACCTTTTCTTTCTCTCGTTCTACTTCTAACAGCAGCTGGAAAAGGCAGTTGTGGATGGTCCATAGAAGATCCCGTCATCCCGTTATGAGCATCACGGAAATCTCCGGTCTCCGCCCAAACTGTAACAAAACAATCAACTCATTATTCATAAAAACACTATTATCTATCAACAAATTTAGTATACTGTATTCACGTATCCTCGTTAGAATGACAAAAGTAATTAGATTTTTCAGAAACTGAAATTGAAGATGCAAATTTTAAAATAAATGGGAACCTCAGTATCATATATGAATTCAATAAATCCTATATATGCTTCTGAATCGAATGTCATTGATAGGTATCCCACGACCTTAATTATTTTAAATGGAAGCCTTTTTCACCATCCAGTTTAATGCGAAAAACAAGTAGAGTGAACTGAAGAAAACATTTTAATAATGGAGAGCTCCCTAGATTCATCTGTATATTGTGTGTGAATGAAACAGTATTATTAGTAATGTTACAGCACCCAGACTGATCATAGTTTCTTGTGGTCTGTCAAATCATTCAATTCTTTCTGACATTCCTTCGCATGCCGCTTTGTAACTATTTAAAGCAGCATGAACTATCTAGAGTGAGCTGAAGAAGACATTTTAATAGTGGATAGCTCCCTAGATTTATCTGTTCATTGACGTTGCCAGACGCACTTACGGCACTAAATGGGGACTTAGACCCAGCATGGTACACTGGCTGTACAAAATGGTTGTCATCCCCAGGATCACATATGCATCTCTAGTATGGTGGCAAAAGATCAGACAATCCTCTGCTATGCTAAAACTAAGCAAGGTCCAAAGACATGTATTGGCATCACAGGGGCAAGGAGGACTACTCCTACAGCGGCGCTGGAGACATAATGGAGTCATAATGTGCGAAGCAAAGGCAGCACTAACAAGAACTGGAAAAAGCATCAGACCATGACGTAGCACATGGTAGAGGACACACAGAGATAAGGCATGTGGATGACGACATCTTCAAAATGCCAACAGACCACCAGATATATATTTCGCAAGGACTTCGAGATTGTCATCAAAGATCGAAAGGAGCTTGAGGAAGAGAACGCACCACCACTCAGTAGAGCGAATTAACAGGTATACAGACGGATCAAAAAATGAGCTCGGCGCCAGAGCGTCGCTGGAACACCCAGACTGATCATAGTTTCTTGTGGTCTGTCAAATCATTCTGACATTCCTGGACATCGTGGACTGGCTGTCAGTTTGACAACTTTAAGAATTTATTTATCATATTTAGAAACTAATGAGACGTCCTGTATACAAAAAACTAAGAATTTTTTTGTTTTTTTTACCGTTCTCAAACAAAAACAATAAAATTGTCTTCTTGAAAATACTTTATTTTTTATTTTCCAAATAGTCTACTGACTGCAACATTTTTTTGTCCCCATTAGTTTTATTTTTAGTCACCTAGTTTATAACCGCCGATTCTCAACTATTATCCCAGAAGCCACGGAATGTTTGTTCAAGTTCGGAAATTAGTGGCATCCATAATTCACTGTCCTTCTCTCACATTAATTGGTGTTAAACGCCTTGTCGTTTGTGCTAAACGATTTTTGAGTTTAACATGTGCTTCCAGAAAATTAGAACTCAACAACTACCTTGTGTTCGTTCTTTATAGATCGCTTGATTTATAGTTAACAGAAGTTCAGAATTATTTATTACTTTTTTCTCGATATTAAGGATTATATACAGGGATGATATGAAGTTATTATAATATCCGGCTCGAAGGACCATAATATTTTGTGTGACAAAATCAAAATGCGCAATTTGGGACCATTTTTCGCATTTCTAACTTGTAATATATTTTTTAAACCATCTTTATACCACACAGATGAGTAATGTTGTAATGTTGAGAGCAAACTCTGTCATGTATACACAAAACAAGAAAAGCTGTTGGTCAGGCATATTAATGATGGTTGTTGGTGCTGCTAAATTATATCTTACACAAGGCTTATTCAAAAGGCAGATCCACTGAAACAGCAGCTCTTAGAGGAGGTGGAAACAGTGCTGAGAATTAAAAAGGTCTTGATAAGGGCTTTTCTGGATATTAGTTGAGCATTTCTAGACGCAGTTTCAAGAGCATTGAGATGAAAAGGCATCAACGAGAATTGCTGCATGGTACTAAATAATCTCAGGAAGATAAAAGCATGTGCAAGGGACATAACAGATTTTCTAGGATTCAATGGGTGTTGACTTCAATCAAATAAAGATAAAAGTAGGGATTGCAGAAATTTTGGACGAGAAGTACTTGTTTACAATGAAGACGACTTTTTAGATTAAATAAAAATATCAACAACATTTTTAAAATACAAAAATTATACTCTTGACGTATAGGTACAGGTAGTTTTTATATAAATACAAATAAAAAAGGTTATGTAAGTCAAAATTACATATTTAATTGTAGAAACAAATATAGAACGACAATGACTGTTTATCTCCACATATTCATGTGTATACATTGAAGGCACGGGTATATCATTGTTGCTTTGTATTTACCTCAGAAAAACTGATCTGAACAAATAGAATTTTTGGGAGAAACACGGTTTTTTTTCTTAAATACAAGATGTTTGTTCTTTTTAATAAACATTGTAAAAGACTAACGTCTACTTACACAAACATTGTTGTTTAAATAATAGTTTTATAGCAGGCCATTATAAAAGATAGATACGTATCTGGAGATATAAAGAAACAATCTTTACTTTTTAAATAATTATCATGCAACGTTGAAATGCATTTTTTTCAAACTAAATAGCTGTGTCAAGTGACGCGATACTTTATTGAGCAAGACCAATTAGAAAAGAAGAATAAATGGAGTATTGACAGCTGACACATTCCTTGATTTATCGTTTATCGGTTAAATTGAGGAATTGTCACTGTTACTGTCACTGTGATAAATAAAATGTCTAATTTTCATCTATAATTTTTAGTTTTGACGATTTATCTTATAAAAACGATAAAGAATAAATATAAATTAGGTAATATATGTATACGACAAGTGTGAATATTGCCTCAATTGCAGTTGATTATCTCTAACATAACACGAAGTTCGACAATAATATTTCAAACATTCACCCCTCCCTGAATCTAAACAAAGCGTATTAATTTCTAATATGAACGTATTGATGATATCCGCAGACCCTTTTGGCAGCTAATTCATGCGTGCCACACACAAAACATTCAATGCCCTGACGGCTCTTTTATGCGGCCTGATGATCAATCAAATATTCCACATCGACGCTACACAAAAAAGTAATGACAAACGATACGTTCTACTGTGAATCGCATCCGAGGGACCTTTTGTAATAGCTTCAGCCAGTCGAAATAATTCGCTAATCTAACGCGAGGGGCGCTACTATCATAACTGAAATGCCGACACTTGTTTCGATTCTCAGGCGTTTTTTATTCGGTAATCTCAGCTATTTTTCATTCGACATGATTTTTAATGGAACGTTTTATGTTTCGCTAGCGCATTATTGTCAATATTTAAATTTTATTATTCTGACAGATAAACTCGTGATATATTACGCCTTTTATTTAAATAACGAATAACACAATGTATAGATGTCAAACGTAATACTACTATACTCATCTCCAATTCTACCAACCGACCATCTAAAGGAACCTTAAGAGACTGATAGTATCCGGCTCGAATGACCATAATAATTTGTGTAAACCTGCCATTTTGTTTGTTTTATTTAGTCCAGCTTCTTTTATACTCAAGACACGAGAAAAATTGTTGGTCAGAAACATTAAGGATACGGTGCTAGTGAATCAACTCCTACCCAGTGC
>CAJUYI010000454.1:114592-142204 GCA_910591695.1 Galerucella pusilla
TAATACTTTGTCTTGGGCTTCTTTGAATATACTCGTAATAAATATTGTCCCAATCAGCTAATATACTTTTTAGCGACTGACTTTACTCATAATATTTGACTGTATTACTCTTAATACTCTATATGACTTTTGTCTTGGGCTTCTTTGAATATACTCGTAATAAATCTTGACCCAAACGTCTTCCAATTCACTTCTTTAGCTATTGACCTTCAGTATACTCATTAATGATTTTTGACCTCCTAATAGATACTCGTTAAAAATAAATAATAATCTTATTAGGATTTTTTGTCAAAATTTGGAGAAAGCGCCAACTTATTCGCCAAAATTTAAAAATTTCCAAAAATGGCAAACACAAAGTGGAAAACTCGACCACCAAATTTTCACTAAATTTAAATTTTCCCCAGTATATGAAAAATTCAGCGTCGCCCATGCTCGAATACAAGTGCATTCTTATCAAAGTCAGACTGTCAATCAAACAAGGAAACAGAGTTTAGCTCCGCCTTTCCAAATAACTGGGTATCAACCACTAAGCGCGGGAAGGAGGGGCCGTTCGAACCAATATGGCGTCGTCCGACGCTTCAACCGAACGTAGATTTTATTGCAACTACAGAAGTTGCGATGTGATTGTCGTCAGTTACTTTTGGAATATTTTATTTGTAAATGATTTTAGCGTGAATGATTTGAGTTTTGGTGAGTCAGTTTGGTGTCCGTGTGTGTGTATGAATCTTATTTGTGAAAAGAATATTTTGATTATTGACGCATTATGAGGGAAAAGTCCATATCTCCATGGTAATCTTTTTCTAGCAACAAAATTCTTGTTACCACCTTCAACAAACCCATCTTTGATTCCTGCAATTCCTGCATTGTCGTGGTTTTTTTTATTGTTGTATCTTGTCTTACTTGTCCTCAAATCTTTGAACCAGAAATTCGTGGAAAAGTTAGATAAATCCAACGGAATGCCACGTTGCGCTGCAGTAGATGCAGCGAACTATCCTGTTGAATTCACGGTTTAGTTTTAGACCGTCAAGGAGGAGCGCGGGTGTTTGAAAGAGCTCACAGAGCACGTTCGTATCGCATAGATATATAAAACATCATGTATTGCACGAAATAGGTTTGTTATTCCACTGGTTTACTTTACTAACGCATTTGGCTTGTTATTTAAGCTATGGCTTGCACTCGTAGTTTTTTTATCATTATGACAATACGAATTCTTAACAAAATATGTTATAAATTTGATAAAAAGAATTATATCAAATGGCCAGAGTAGTGTGGGAAGTTATCGTAAAAAATATTATTTTGTTCATTACTTTGTTTGTTAAAAAGGTATAACTTTGTACCGTCCCATTAAAAGAACTGGTATCAGTGAAAAATGCGTTCAATTTACTTAATCCTCTTTTAATTGTCATATCAACAATCCATCATGCGTGCTGACAATGTCTGAATAGGATTTTAAAATCGCAAAACATACTGATGGCCGCTTTTAAATTTAAATTTATGTATATATGTATACGGTGGGCAGGGGATCCCGCGAAAGACTAACAGATGGCTTAGTAAGTTTTAAATGTCTCTAACATGTTTTATAATTACAATTTGTTTCATTGATATTCTAATTAAATCATTATTTAAATGAAATTATTCGTTTTCAATCTTTAAAAGGACAGTTCACAGTTGAGTCGACAAAAATATTCTTGTAGTCATGTACTTTTTGACACTTTGACAATTTTGACAGATTTACTGGCGTTGTCGAAAGAAAAGTTGCATTATTGGTGTCAAAATTTCACTTCAAATTTGGGTGAAGTGCCATCTAGCGCCCTCGCCAAAATGTACACAAATACTTTTCCACCAAATGTTGAAAGCTTAAGAAACATGTTTTTTGCATTTACAATTAGATAAAGTATGTTGATAACTAAGAGCTGGAGAAAACGTTAAATTCTAGCACCACTACATGAAGAAATCATCTCAGCACAAATTTGTATTCTCAAAGTAGGCCATTGTCAATACATCATCAACAGAAATGACATCAGGTAAGTGCGGAAAACTGACGTTAGTAAGCGCAAAGTATCACTTATGTCAAAATTATAATCAACCACTGTGGCATTTTGTCTTTGTATCAAAAGTTTTTTGTGTTATTTATCACTTGAGCACTTGCAGTAGAATAACTCCTGCTCCAATTACTTAAGAATTGCCCACGGTAATCCTATTTCTGCATTAAAAAAGTAATCCAATTCAAATTTTTCATGAATGCACTGCTTCGCCCTACAGCTTTTCTACTTTCCCTTCTTACACCAAGCAGCAGCCGATTCCGGCAACCATTTAGCTTAACCACATTAATAGTTGGCCAAAAATAATGGCTCTACATACCATACCACTAGGTATATGGTATGCCATTATTTAAATCATTTAATATCCTTTAAGCTAATAAAAAATTTATTAAAACATGAAAAATATACAAATATTGACAATAATATTATCAATTTTATCATTTGCAACAAAAATTCAAGATGGTAACCCCCCAATTTCTTACCGTTTTTTTTTCAATCAACTTTCATGCGCAAATATTGTATCAAAGGATAGGTACCTACCTACAGGATAATGATTTTTTACGATTTTCGTTACAGCAACTCAAACGTGTGATAAAAAAAAATTAGTGACAATGTTTGGAATATTCGAAAGAGCCCCTGCTGGCAATGTCAACACTCGGAAACGATCAATTAGTCTCATTGACTGGATACCCCGCAGGGATTGGGGGTACAAAGATGAATTGACGTCTAAATGTTTTACTGTTTGTACACCTGATGATGCAATTTGTCTTCATCATTGATACATCTATCAAAAAAAGAGAAGCAAACTGAAAATTTTCATTTGATTCGTTTTATACAGATCTAAATTTGCATCTAGATAAAATAATACTCGTATTGAACGTTTTACAACTTAAAATGTCCTGATTTTTAATTAAAAAAAGGAATTGGGTATATAAAATAGTTATTTAGTTCACTAAATTACAGTTTCCTGTAATAGATATCAAAGATAATAATTAAATACTCTTATTAAAACACTTTATATAGTTTTTGATAAATATTTTTCAAATAGCGGACAGTTCACAACTACTTCTCTGGCTATTTGCCCCGGCAGACATTGAATTACACTTCTAAGTTGAACGGGACTACCCTAGGTTAACTATCCTTTTTACGTGACAGTTTTCTGGACTCCCACTGTCACGTTCATTCTTACATAGATCATTGACTGGATACCCCGCAGTGATTGGGGGCACAAATTGAATTGAATTTACGTCTAAATGTTTTACTGTTTGTACACCTGATGATGCAATTTGTCTTCATCACTGTTAAATCTATCAAAAAAGAGAAGCAAACTGAAACTTTTTATTTGATTCGTTTTAAAGAGATCTAAAAATGCATTTAGATGAAATAATACTCGTATTGGAACGTTTCTAGCTTAAAATGTCCTGATTTTTAATCAAGAAAATGAAGCTCGTATATAAAATAGTTATTTAGTTCACTAAATTACAGTTTCCTGTAATTAAATACTATTATATCTAACACATTTAGTTTTTGAAAAATATTTTCCAAATAGCGGACAGTTCACAACTACTTCTCAGGCTATTTGCCCCGGCAGACATTGAATTACACTTCTAAGTTGAACGGGACTACCCTAGGTCAACTATCCTTTTTACGTGACATTTCTCTGGCCTCCCACTGACACGTTCATTCGAACCTAGTTTTCAATCATGACCTTACGTGTCTATTTACTATTCGACAACTATAAAACAATAACCAACTGCATTGTTTTTAAAATAGGAATAATTACACTGAATTATTTAATAATAAATAATTTCAATGAATTTAATTCTTGGTTTTCTTTTTATGTATTGCCAAAAGACATCACAAGTGAACAAAAAAAACGAGTATCGGATCGTTTTAAAGATCTAAAAATATTTTAAGGTATTATACAGGTTGGAGAAGGGTTTAAGCTATGAAAAAAACAATATTGGTTTGCGGAATTTATCTTCACGACTAAAATGATAAGTTTAATCAAACCAGTCCTACATTGTCGGTGTCTTGTTACTATAGCGGTATAGAACGATAGAGATACAAACATATTTATTTGTCTAAAGGATTAACTTATCAGACGCTGTTTGTAAGTGAATATGGCGTATCACTTTACTTTATCGATTCAAAGTAATGAAACGATGTGTTAGGAAACCTCTTTTGAATATATCCACTTATAGTTTCGTAGATAAATGCCGACGTGATAAAGTTGAACATTCTCCAGATATTTCTATTGAGTTCTTTGTTGAAACTAGTGAAATTTTCTTACTTTTTGCCGGATAAATAAAAAGTTTTGTAGATATTTTTCCTCAATTCCCAATATTGGATGAAAATAAGGTAACCCCAGTTGTTGTCGTCTCATCCATTCAACAGCAAAGGCACTCGAAAACTTTGTACCATTTCCCAATTAAGAGCAGACAGCTATTGGTACAAAGACGGCTCAAACACACCCTCAGGCTCTGGTGCAGGTGTATACGGTCACAGACCTAGGACAGAAATTTCAACCTCTCTAGGATCCTATGCAACCGATCCTAAGCCAATCTCATACATAGAACAATAGAAATTTTCTCGTACAGCCAAGCGGCTTTGAACGCACTTAGCTCTTACCGTGTAACGTCGAAATTGGCTTAAGACTGCCAAAAAAAAATCTCCTCAATAGGAGAACTCAATAAAGTATTGCTGGTCTGGATCCCTGACCATTCTGGCATGGAAGGAAACGAGAAGGCAGACTCTTACAAGGAAGGGGGCCGCACGTGTTTCTAAAGTACCAGAACCTACAATTGGCTCCGTAATAAGTTTTGCCAAACAATCACTAAATACCTGGACAGCAAGAAGAGCTTTAGACTTCTGGCATAATGTTAGACTATAGCAGGCAGGACCTACGTTATCTAACAGGCCAATGTCATCTGAATCATCATATGCTAAAACTTGGATTGTTGGAAGATCCGACTTGCCGTCTTTGTCTGGAAGATAATGGAATAGCAAAGCATATAATTTGTGCCTGCCCCGCCGCGGCTCTAGTCTAATCTGAATAGGTGTGAGCCACAATAGACTCTTGCCAGTCTCAGTGGAGTGCCTTTTAGACTCCGGGCCGGAGCTAGGATTTCCGGGCCTCGGGTAAACGCATTCAGGCCCCCTCCCCCAAATGGACGTTGTGCAATTATTTCGTGTCTTAATTGCCACAAAAACCCAACTAGGCGACTCGCGTTTAATCTCTGTTTAGTTAGGAGCCGGGCCCGGGGTATCTTTGCTCCGCTTGCTCCCCCCTTACGCCGGTATTGTATAGACTCACTCACCACAAATCTAACCTAACCTACAATTTCCCATATTTTCTAATTCCATTCCGGAAGTTTCGTGTCTTCAATTGTCTTCCTTGTTCAGTAAACTCTTTGTCTGGAAATGATCTTTTATCTTCTTCCATTTGAATTGGTGTTACGGACATTACAGCCTTCTATAGCTAACCAATTCAATCACATAGGTACTAGGTGCACTACATTGTTTCATGTTCCCATATTAAGGTATTCTTTACAATTTTTTAACAGTCTGGACTTTTGCCCTTGTCGTCTATAGGGTCAATTCTATAAGAAAAGTGGTTAAAAATTAACAGCTTTCCGTTAAATTTGACGAAGTTTCCACTATTGGAAAGGGCGTGCATAAATTCGACGCTAAATTTCACTTAATCTTTTTCTCACTTTATGTACCTGCTTGTACACCCTGAAATTCGACGCTAGGTACCTCTACTAATCCTTCTACCTGTATTATTTTGTGTAAAATATCAGAAAATATGAAATAGAAAACTAAAAAGAAAAACAAGAAAACCCAGGCCCAAACCGGTTGATCAAAGTGTAACTATGTATAAAAATATCAGAAAATAAAAAATAGAAAACTAAAAAAAAAGAAAATCCAGGCCCAAACCCGGTTGATCAAATATACCTAAGCTTAATCCTTAAAGGACATAATCCTTCCGGCAGCGTCCAATTTAAGGGTGTCTCTTCTGTGCTACAGGTAGTTAGCGTCCAATTTGAGGCCGCCCATTAGAAATGCTTTAATCTATTGGGAAAAGTAGAATTCGATAGATGGCGCTCTGAAATGTCAACGTCATCTTAGGCAACGAGTAAAACAAATTCAGCTGCCGTATAAGACGTTTGATATTTAAGTGGTTTTATTTTGCTGTTTTAGTTATTTTCAGGGTGTGTTTTGTAAAACTTTTGCTTTTTCTTTGATTGTGCTTTGTGCTTCAGAGGTCTCATTGAATTCTACTCCGCCCAATACATTGTCAAGATTATGATTCAAATTTCAACATGTATGGTGTCCAATGAAGAGTTTTCCGTTAATACTTCAAGGCTTATCATGCATAAAGACTAGCAAAAATGGGTTAGCAGATTGTCTTATTTTTAACTGAGTGTTAAAACTTAACATTTGCTTACAGAATTGCTCCTTATTTCTGCTTCTTTTTTCACATCTATTAATTGAAATTGAATCCTTCTTATCCTCCCTCCTTTATTGTTGATATATTCATACTATTTCTAAAAATCAGCTTTTACATGGGGCGGTTTGGTTTTTTTATCTCGTAGGCTTAGTAAGGGAAATCATTATTGAAGACCCTGCTGAAGGCAGTATGTTAATAAAAAATTATTGGGGGGGGGTTAACTTTCATAACCCCCCTTATATACGCCCCTTCTCCACGATATATAGAAATATTATTTTTATTTCTGTATCTCATTGAGGAGTTCGGAAATAAAAACGTTTTTTTTTATCAAAATATTTACAATTTTCATTAAAATTCACCCCATTGGTTTCCGTTTATATGGCAATAATAGCTTGTTTGGATCCAGTCGATATAGGGAGAGAAACTTCTATTTTACAATCATTTATCTTCACCTCCCAACAATGGGCTGTCACAATAGGGATGACACGGACACCTCAACCCCTCTACGCCCCAATAGCAGACAATGCAGACTCGATTTCGTATATGTGACTTGTTTGATTTTTTGATGTGATGTATAGTGTGAAATATCAACATACTTTGTGGAAGATTTTACTGTATTTTTCTCAAAAATATCCATAGTTCATTTCATTTCAAAATCCACCACCAAAAATTTTACAAATTTTGAAAATAGAATATTTTTTGAACCACTCATTTGATTTTGATGATTTTTTTCCGTGAATTGTAGGTCAATATTATTTTGTAACAATATTGGAATTTTGAAGTAGTACATAGGGTTAAATTTGATAATACAGCATGTCCACTGATGGAGTATCCAATAGGTGAAAAATTTTTAAACAATAATTTAGTGAAAAATTTTATTCCTGATACAAAAATTTCGCTTGTACTGAAACTCCTTAAAATGAAATAAAATTCAAGCTTTTCAAACCCCGCCTCATTTTATGGCCAGTTTTATGAAAACCTGGAGTCTGACTTTTTGAAATTTCTTCACATATTGGCTAATATCTCGGGAACCTCTAGGTTTGCAAGGTTCTAGTCTACGCCATTCGATTCAGAATTGAATTTTCTATATATAGAGGAATTTTCCACCTCGAAAAACCTCAGATAAGAAAATTTTGAGTCTTCGCGAATTAGTATAAGTTTCGGTGTGGAAATTTTCAAAACCTGAAAATTCTAAAATCATATCTAAGGCTTTTCGATGAGGAAATTCCTCCTTAATAGAAAATTCAATTCTGAATCGAATGGCGTAGACTATAACCTTGCAAACCTAGAGGTTTCCGAGATATTAGCCAATATGTGAAGAAATGTGTCATAGATGTGAAGATGTTTTTTAACCGAAATTTGAAACACCCTATAGAGCGCAGGAGACAATGCGAGGTGTCAAAATGTAGTACCATTTTTTTTTTATATTTTGGTTTTTTATCCACGTTCCTATCTCTGTTACTAATAAAGTTATACGTTTTTAAAAGAAATTCTTCACACCCATTCTCAACGAATAGTATGGCCAGCTTGCAACCCTGATTTCAATCCTACTGAGCATGTCTTGGATGAACTGTAGAGACGCATTCGTCGAGTACCACTACAAGAAGGAATTTCTCAGCCTCAAAGTTGATCACAGTTAACCACAAAAATAATTGCAGTTTTGGTTAAAGGTGGATTCATGCAAGAAAAAATTAAAACTAAGATTAATTTAAAACTAAAACTAAGAAGATAAAATCATTATAAATCTCAATTTCTTAGTTTCTTGCATGAGCATGTTCGTGTAATGTAGATGTTTATGAAAGAAACTAAGAAATTAAAGATTTAAATTAAAAAATAACATAGTTTTATTTTCTAAGTTTTAGTTTTAAATTAATTTTAGTTATAATTTTTTCTTGCATGAATCCACCTTAAGTCGTAGGTAAAATATAGTGAATAATTCGAATTGTAAGAATTTAATTGGCTGTACATTAATAATACCAAACTAAAAACTATATTAGCACTTTAATAAAAAGTGTAGTGTTCAAGTTTCGGTAATTTAAAATAAAAAAAAAATTAGGTCCCACCGAGATTTGAACTCGGATCGCTGGATTCAAAGTCCAGAGTGCTAACCATTACACCATGGAACCTCATACTAATTTAACGCAACGCTGCGATATAAAGGAATATTTAGGTGCTCTCGTTAATTTTAAATTAATTAAAATTTGGATATTTTAAACAATATTACCAACTGAATTTTCATGTACATAAGCATTAATTAAAATTAAAATTGTGATATCTTTTGTATATTCATTATACTTTTTGATATTTCTTGGGAAATCAAATAACAATATTTTATGTTTTTCACGTAGTCAAAAAGATATTTTAAAAAATGAATTAATGCTATTTCCCAGATCGATCACATTAATCAATAAGGGTAAAGCAAGTCCCTGTTTCTACGTATATACGACAGCAAATCCGCCCCTAACACATGTTATCATGAATATCACCCTTTAGTGACAAATCTAGCGTGAAATATGAATATTCTCACACACAATAAAGTTTATTTCGTATCTTATATCAAAATATAAATTAATAAATAGCCAACTATTTAAATATTGTCTTAAATAACGCTTATAAGGCTTAAGTAGGTATTTTGACTCTCTACAAATTTGCACAAATATTTTACAGTGTAACATTTTCCCTAAGAAAATTATCTCAAAGCACACTCTACCCATAGGTATATACTGCCCCATTCGATTACAGATTACACTGTATATACAGGGAGTCCCACGACGATTAAGACAGTCAAGTAATATATCAGAATTGGGCAGTAGTAGATAATTATAATTTTGGGGGTGTAAATTAGACCAAATGTTGCACCTTTTTCTTGTTATTGTGTTACCCAATGAGGTATTTGTTTTTGGTCACGTGCCATCGAATTCAAAATTATTAATGGGACAACCTGTATATTTGTGACTTTCTGTGTTCCTCTTAAAACAAACCAATATTGTCTTATTGACACTTTTGTCATTAGATATCATGGCAAACTTGACAATAGGCAGTCTTTTTTTATAAGATTTGCTATGCTACTTTTTAATCGATATTAATAGGTAAACAAGTTTTTGTGGAAAAAACACAATTTTATGTAATTTTACTCCATGATATACAGGTCGTTCCGTTATTAGCTTTCAAGTATTATTAAAAATTATAATATTGGTTTGTCTTGATCATTACGTACGAATGTAAGATTGCCGAAAAATACCAGGGAATCAATTATGAATTTTTTAACTTACTTTAATTTTAAGTACCTGTATCTCTTGAATTAATCACCTTAGACCCCAAGTGTGCTAGTTAGGTGTAATTGTTTTATCGGGAGGAACACAGAAAGTCACAAATATACAGGTTGTCTTATTAATAATTTTGAATGCGACGTCACTTGACCAAAAACAAATAACTCATTGGTAACACAATAACAATAAAATATGCAATATTTGCTCTAGTTTACACCCCCAAAATTATAATTATCTACTACTGCCCAATTCCGATATATTACTTGTCTTAATCGTCGTGGGACACCCTGTATATGCATACTCCTTATAATATCCTTTGGAATAACTGATTCTATACGTACATCTCTTCCTGAAATAGTCCATGGTAGTTGTATATTTAAGATTTTTTTTATTGGTTGGTGTAATAAAGGTTCATAGCTCTGGAACTATAATATTACACGTTCGTAATATGCGTTTACAGAAGCATGAGGATGTGTATTTGTTATTTGCTAAGCCCTCTACGATACATGTGTCAATAAATAGTGAAGAGCATAGCTAAGGCACGAGTCGTGACCGGCTCACTTAGATAAGGATTACTTCAAATCCTCGAAATCCCTGTATGCATCTCTGGATCAAGTTGGTCTTGATGCTTCTCTACCTATATTCTTCTTGTCTGCTGATTGATATATCGGTCTGGGACGTCGTATTCAATGTTCTGGTTTTATTGAATGCAGTTTTTGTGAATAAAAATATGAAATTAGTGTAAGTATAGAAAATCTACAAATTTGGTGCAAAAATATCTGAAAAAATTATGGATGTCGTCAAATTTCTCTTAAAAAATTTTGAAAAAAGTGAACAATCTTCACATTTAGTCTTAAAAAATTGGAAAGATAGCAAAAAAATAAGCAAAATTTAGTGCAAAAATGCTGAAAAGAAGAAAAATCTTCCCATTCAGTCTCAAAATCCCGAGAAAAAAGCAGAATCTTTCAATTGAGTTCAAAAAATCTGGAAAAATTGGGAAAATCTTCAAATTTATTTCCAAAAATTTTGAAAAAAATGTCTCTAATATCCAAAAATTTCAAATTTCGTCCACAAAAATCTGAAAAAGATGCACTACCTTCAAATTTCATTTCAAAAATTCTGATAAAAAGAAAATATTCCACATTCAGTCTCAAAATATCGAAAAAATAGCAAGCAAAAATATATACAAATTAGGAAACTATTCAAATTAGGTTCCAAAATTCTGAAAAAATTAGGAAAATCTTTTCATATAGCCTCAAAATATCCAAAAATTTCAAATTTCGTCAAAAAAAAATCTGAAAAAGGAGCAGAACCTTCAAATTTCACTTCAAAAACTCTGATAAAAAGAAAACTCTTCAAATTCAGCCTTAAAATGTCGAGAAAATAGCAAAAAATATAAGAAACTTTTCAAATTTAGTTACAAAAATGCTTAAAAGAAGAAAACTCTTCCAATTCAGTCTCGAAACTCCGGGAAAAAAGCAGAAACTTTAAATTTAATCCAAAAAATCTGAAAAAATTAGGAAAATCTTCAAATTTAGTTCCAAAAATTCTGAAAAAAAGGAAAATTTTCGCATTCAGTCTCAAAATATCGAAAAAATACGGAAAAGAATATATAAAAGAAGCAAACTGTTCAAATTTAGCTCCAAAAATACTAAAAAAAAGAAAAATTTTACTATTTAGTCTCAAAATACAGGGAAAAGAGCAGAATCTTCAAATTTAGTCCAAAAAATCTGGAAAAATGTTCAAATTTAGTTTCAAAAACTCTGAAAAAAAATAAAAATCTTCACATTCAGTCTCAAAATCTCAAAAATTTTCAAACTGGTGCAATAATATCTGAAAATTTAATTTGAAAAATTCTGAAAAAATTTCGCATTCAATCTCAAAATATCGAGAAAATACGGAAAAATATAAAAAAGGAGGAAAATTTTCAAATTTACCTCCAAAAATACTGAAAAATGAGGAAAATCTTCAAATTTATTTCCAAAAATTCTAATAAAAAGAAAACTCTTCACATTCAGTCTCAAAATATCGAAAAAATACCAAAAGGAAATATAAAAATAAGGAAACTTTCCAAATTTAGTTCCTAAAATGGCGAAAAAAAGAAAAATCTTCCCAGTAAATCTTGAAATCTCGGGAAAAGAGCAGAATCTTTAAATTTGCTTAAAAATATCTGGAAAAATTAGGAAAATGTTCAAATTTAGTTCCAAAAATTCTGAAAAAAAGAATAACCTTCGCGTTCAGAAGAGAATATAAAAAAGAAGGAAAATGTTCAAATTTAGAAGAAAGAAAAATTTTACTATTCATTCTCAAAATACGGGAAAAAGAGCAGAATCTTCAAATTTCGATCCAAAAACTCTGAAAAAAAGGAAAATCTTCGCATTCAGTCCCAAAATATCAAGAAAATACGGAAAAAATTGAAAAAAAGGAGGAAAATATTCAAATTTAGCTCCAAAAATACTAAAAAAAAAAATTACTATTCAGTTTCAAAATACCGGGAAAAAAAGCAAAATCTTCAAATTTATCCAAAAAATCTGGAAAAATTAGGAAAATGTTCAAATTTAGTTCCAAAAACTCCGGAAAAAAAAAGAAAATCTTCGCATTCAGTCTCAAAATATCGATAAAAGACGGAATAAATATAAAAAACAAGGAAAATGTTCAAATTTAGCTCCAAAAATACTTAAAAAAAAAGAAAAGTTTTACTATTCAGTCTCAAAATACCTGGGAAAAAGCAGAATCTTCAAATTTAGTCCAAAAAATCTGGAAAAAATAGAAAAATGTTCTAATTCAGTTCCAGAAACTCTGAAAAAAAAGAAATTTTCACATTCAGCCTCAAAATCACAAAAATTTTCAAATTTGGTGCAATAATATTTGAAAATGTATTCGCAAAATTAAGAAAAAGAGAAAAATCTTCACATTGAGTCGTCAAAATACCGGGAAAAAACCAGAATCTTCAAAAATAGTTCCAGAAATTCTGCAAAAAAGGAAAATCTTCATGTTTAGCTCCAAAATCATTCTGAAACTAAACCAAAAATTCAACTTTCTCATATTACAACTACATTTATCAATTTTAAATAAAAAAAAACTTCCAAAAACAAAACAAAAAAATTATGCCATTTTTACCTAATTTATTAAAATCGCAACAATTTTCAATAAAACTTTCCCGAAAAAGTATTTCCAACCAAAACAATAGCTCCAATTTCCATTAAAAATCGATGAATTGTAAATAATCTGACTTGCATTAATTTTTTGCGGATATTAAAAATCAGTGAAGTTGTGTTCGAAATTGATTTTAAATAGGAGGATTATTACCAGTAATGGGATTCGAAAGCTGAGCTTTGCGAGCCGTGGCTTTTTAATCTCTTTTGCATTCAGTTAATCAGATCCGGATTGCTATGTTGAATCGAACCTGTCTATAAATTCATTAAATTAGTTACGAAATATATATGATTTGCTGATATATATGTTATTTTAATAGATTCATCATTACTTGACAAATATTGTTTCGATTAAAAATAACATAGATTAATCCTGAATCAAATAATTCTAATCTTCAAACACAGTTATAATTTTAGATTATTTATGAAAGGATTTACTCACTAAAAAGGTATTTTTTTAATAAAAATCGTTTGTAAACTTCTCTTTATCGATAATTTCCAAAATTTTCACTCACAAGCCGGTTGTCTACCTACATTAGAGTGTCCGTTATTTACCAATTTGATTTTTGACTTTGCAGCGCTTCGAAAATTTTTAGTTCACGACCTAAAAAAAATATCAGACCCATATAAGCCCTTGATATTCATAATAAACCGCGCCTCCAAGACGATACATTTTCCATTTAAATAACTATCGTTAGTTAACTATTTCAAAAGCTAGAGCAAAAAAATGTACCAGAAATATACGAATTTAATTTTCAACAGACCTAATTTTCATCAACTAATTATCAAATAACAATAACCATTAGCGCACCGAACTTAATTGAATGTGTAGATATATCTGTCGACGAAATAAAATATATATTTAGAACACAAAATAAGAGCGTTCGGCGGTCAAAGGACCTCTCTCGAAGCTCTCTCAGGTAGCTTCCGGGTCGCCGTCGAAGCTCCTAAACAAATCCCCGTAATCCCTGCCGGCAATTTACTTCAGCCCCAGCTTTGTCCGGCAACGGCTTAACCACTGAGTTTTATTATCTTAGTGGACTTGGTGTGCCGCTAGAGGCGGCCTCTCGCAGAATTCTATCGGACACGACACAACTTTACTTTATATGTACGCCATTTTAAGCAATTAGGCCAGTCTTAGGCTTATACACATCCTTTTCTATACCATCTACGCAGTCTTGCGGCTCCTTTTGGAGCGTTACTGAATAGTAGCAGTGACTATAACAAGATTCTTGTTATAGTCACTGATAGTAGTTGTATCTTTCCGTAGCAGATGAACTAGCAAAGAGGGGGACCAAAATACCTTTCTGGGGACCTGAAAGGAATCAGTGTAATATTGGAAGGAATAGGTAAAGCCGAGAGAAAGAGAAGATCTGACCATTGGAAAGATCTAGTAGAGCTTATACAATCAAAGACTACAACCTGTTATCAATTGAATGCATAAGTAAAAGTAAAACTGCGCTAAGAGTTTTAACAGGGATCCTGAAAAAGCTCAAAATAGTGGAGGGAGAAACCTCCATTCACATACTTTCCAACTGCACAGCTCTTCAGAATCCTAGAGCAGAGCACCTGGGAGATTACTGGATAGAAGAGGAACATTCACCTAAGTTGAAGCCTGCAGACATCCTTAAATTCCTGCGGGAAATAGGACTAAAGGAGCTACTAGTTTCTGAGACTCTCCTCAGAAACTAAGTAGAAGTGGGGGGACACAATAGATCTTTTAGTAGGCACTTGAACTGATTTTGCCAATTTCTGCGATCTATAGTTTATTTCTTAATGTCTGACAGCACAGAAGCCTCATTAAATATTCAAATAGAAATTTATTTTTTACAGAGTGATCCTAAGAATTTTACAAGTAAATACTAAAATTCTAATGCAAAACAAGTAGGTGTCTATATTGGTTATCTATACATCCCTGTTTCAGCTCAAAATACAATATGGTAATAAAACTGAACAATGCCAGATAAACGATAAATATTGCGGCAGTGGCGGAGATTACGATATTAGTTTATTCTGCTTATTTAATTAGATTCGGTCGACATTACAGTTGAAATAAAATTCATTCGTTCAGGCCTATTAACAAGTTACATTTTCATTTTTATTAAATTAAATTAATTAAAGAAAATATAGTTTAATTTTCATAATTCAAATTTATTGACAATGAATTAATGTATGTCAAGTAAAGTAAACATACCATTTATAGGAAATATAAAATTGAATCTATAGTATCATTCTCTTCGCTGTCCATACAAGAATCATCCGAAGACTCGTCGAGAGAGATCACTATCGGTTCTATAGTTTGTTCTATGAGGTTATCTAAAACCCACATTTTCTCTTCCTCTTTAATTACATGATTCACAGCATCTCTCCAGTTCTCTTCAGTTATTGTTGTCAATGAGTACTTCATTAGTTCACGAACATCTTTCATTTTAAATGTTTTATTATGTCTAGCTACATAACCTTTCATTTGGGCCCATAAACTCTATCGCATTTAATTCACAATGGTATGACGGCAAACGAAGCACTGTTATCCCACGATTCTTGGCTATTTCATCAATAAAGTACTTTTTGAATTGTAGCTTGTGATTTGAAGCAACCTTTAAAAGTTAACACTTATGGAACGTAAGCGACTCTGAGCAAAACAAATTATACAAATTTGGGCGAGACCAAGTTTCACCGTATATACCTGCAAAATTTCTAAGTAGTCATTAGGACAATCCCTAGTAGGACCCTATTGTAATGTTTCTTGGAAATTATCAAGTTGTTTTAACTAACCGAATTTAGATTCATATTACCTTTATATATCAGATCGGGTATAAAACTAAATAGTAAATAAATTCCTTAGATGAACGGTGACGCTTATGGTTTACTACCTAACTAGCATCTGTGACCTTTTCGCGTGCTGTCAGACAATAAGAAACAGAGTATAAATATTCGAAAATCCAGATTTTTTCTCAACCCTGTTCTCTTTTGGAACTGGCTTTTTTAAAATATGTCAAATTATTTCCACTTTCATGTGATATTACTACTAATAACTTTCTCTCAATCAACAATATTGTCAAATTATAGAAACAAAACAGCATGGTACTGTCAATTTTTGTAATGTAAATATCCTAGAGCATAGTTATAACTGGCCTAGTGTCCGCACTAGAAAACTGGACATACACAACTTTCCTTCCTACATACGTTCTCTGCGGACTCCTAAAGCTGTCGCCTAACTTTATTACAGAATTTACTGAAATATTCTTGCGGACTTTACTCGGAATTTCATTGTGCTCGAGCCGACGTAAGCACTAGATTTACTTAGTAAGTACTTTCCTGACTTTTCGAAAAAGATATTGGCCGACCATTAATATATTAATCACAATTTTGTTGTAAATAGACCGTACATGCGATAAAATACAATTACAAAATATAATCCTGACCGAAATACGATACTATTTCAAAGGGCACTCTTGCTAAGTGACAGATTAGAATGATATTTTAAGGGACAAGTTAGTATCCTCAAATCTACGATCAGACTAATTCAATAAACGGTCTGGATCCGAAGAACAAACACAAGGGCGACGAAACGTAGGCTCGAGTCACGTGTCTATTATTTCGACGGCTTGTCACACGTGATCTTGTATATACAAGGAAGAACAATGAGGAGTGTGTGCAATCACCGCAGAAACTAAGCTTTAGAGACAATTTTTCATTGAACTTTAGAAACGAGAGTAATAGATTCATCCAGAAATGTTTTTTGTTGCAATAACTATTTAAATTAAACTTGCAGTATTTAAAAAAAATAATACGAGAGCAGTTTGACAGAAGAGTGACTTTTCAGAGGTTGGCAACACTACGGCAACGCTACGGTGATTACATTTTTAGTTTCCGCCATGTTTCTGTCATTTGTCATCTGTCAAACCAGGAAAATATTATCTAGAATGTGCTCCGTCCCAAGGAATGATTTGTGAGTAGTTCTCTTCCATTTTTCATGTATTTGGCAAAAATTACCAATAAGGATTTAGAAGTTAGTTTATATTTATGGTTGGCTCATAGCATTTTGCTCAGATTAATCTGTGATCACGTGACCGAACGTAGATAATTTTTCTTCCCACTTAACCTAACTTATTTATTAGAATTCGGTGTCAACTTAAGCCGCTCTTGTATATATTACTATCTTATCAATGAAATAAACAAGGTGGTTGATAAATATTATTATTATATGAAAAGGGATTACCTTAAACCCTCAACCCATTTCGCTAAATGATCATCTCGTGTAAGTTTTTAATGGACGATATTTTACACTGTTTTTATATAATATATACAGATTGCGCGTATTTTTAATCGAAATTTAAATAGAATTAACTTATATCATATCCAACCATATGCGATTAAGTCGACTGACTAATTGCGCAATATAGATTATAATCGTTTTAGAAGAGGACGGCGAGAAAAGCCCTTTTAGATTTTCGAATGGGGTGCGTGTACTCCCTTTATTCCCTTTTATCTGTACACTGTTTTTTTAATGTTGACGTTACAGGCAGCTCTTAAACTAATTATATCATAATAATTACTTCGGCCAGACATTGAAATATAGTTACTTATTTCATAAATAAAACTATTATATTCGCTAGTTTTCACTGCGACTTTTGCGGTATCAGACAGGTGTGGGTAGCCTTGAATATATCGTTTGGTGCCGAAACCCTTTTTCAGTATCATCACCAATATAATATTGGAAGAAATATTGAAACAAAGCCCAACGTTGGGCGCGAAAATAAACAATACCCAGGTAAACTTTCTCGGAACTAAATTAAAGTAGTAGTAGGATGGGTGTGTGGTGAGTGGGTCTATGAGGCCCTCCACTGCGACTCACAAGAGTCTATTGTGGCTCACACGTATTCAGATTTCACCAAACAAATTCAGCTTCTTAACAAAGCCGATTAGTTTATTTGGTGAAGGATATTTCAGGTCCGAGAGCGAGAGAGAGATTCTAGCCGCTCGGGGCAGGCACAAATAATATGCTCTGCTGTTTCATCATCTTCCAGACAAAGACGGCAAGTCGGATCTTCTGACAGTCCAAGTTTTAGCATATGATGATTCAGATGACATTGGCCTCTTAAAAGGCCTGTTAGACAACGTGGGTCATGCCTGCTACAGTCTAACATTTGTTTGGAGACATTCTTGGAAGGATGTATAAAAGCCGTTGAATGAACCAATCCTGGTACATTATGCAAGATGTTTAAAGCTCTTCTTGCTGCTCAGGTATTTAGTGTTTGTTTGGCAAAACATATTGCGATGCCAATTGTAGGTTCTGGTCCGATAGAAACACGTGCAGCATCCTCCCTTGCAAGAGAGTCTGCCTTCTCGTTTCCTTCCATGCCAGAGTGGCCAGAGATCCAAACTAGCAATACTTTATTGAGTTCTTTTATCGAGGAGAGTCTTTTTTGGCAGTCTAAAAACAATTTCGACGTTACACGGCGAGAGCTTAGTGCTTTCAAAGCCGCTTGTCTGTCCAAGAAAATTTTTATTGTTCTATGTATGAGATTGGATTGCTCCACTCTCTCCACAAATGAAAGTAGTAGTAGGAGTAGTAACAGATATAGTGTCGCCAAAGGTTCTGTCTTTTATTAAAGCATGCAAGAAGGATCCACTCTGAAAGAAAAGCCGTTCGTTGTAAGTACGCCCGGCTAAACTCATCCTGCTTTTTGTGCAGCATGCATTGGCAAAATTCGTGTACTGACATTAAGCAATATTGTTAACAATACAGTAACATATACCCTACACCGTTAAATAGTAACAGGTATTTTGATTAGATATTGTTACGAACTCAGTGATTCAGAAGCTCGATAGAGAAATACAATGATTTATTCCCGAATGTTATAGAATTCGTGAATTCAAGAAGGTTCTAGAGTTGCGAAGGACTATATATCCGCGGGTTTTCGAGTGAGTCGGGATGTTGTTCAGTATACAGTGAATCGGTAAACAGTTTCAGTATACAGTGAGTGAACAGATAGTGAGTATAAATAGTGTTGAAGATAAATTAGGACAACTATTATACCGAGTGCAGATAAATTAGTAGACATTAAGTAGTGTGTATGTAAATTAAGTTTATTATATTGTGTAAGTGTTTTTTTGATAAATCAATAGTAATTAGCCATAGTGAGCGTATAATTTCATCCCACGGTTAAAACAGTTCAAATAAATAAGAAAAACATTACAATATATTATATCTATATAATATTTTTATCATTTCCGGGGCATATTCTTGTCTCTTCACAACTACCGCTTTCTCTATAGTAATCGTATGAAAACAGCGTAGAAATGTCGTCGCGTTTCGAGTATTTAGTATTCAGATAACGCGCTTTGCTGCTCTCTCATGCATATTCATCGGTCCGTAATTAATCATCAGGGAAGGGAGCGAGCTGGAAAACACCCTAAAATAGGCCCTTTCCACATAGGCGGCGTTTTTACACATCCTTTTACCTCAAACAATAAATAAAATGGACTACCATGCAAAAAAAATATATTATTTCAAATATTCATGTCATAAAAGATCCAAACAAAGCTAGTAATTGTCGCCTTGCTTTCGAATTGAATAATTACCGGCTTCAAATGAAGTATTTGTCTCTAATTTATCCAATTAACGACGCTGCTTAATTACATTAATTATATTTATACCTTTTATTCGACCCAGATGTAACGCCTATGTCATTCAGCTTTAAAACTGAATCTTTATTTAAATTGGAACAATATTCTGCCACAACTAAAGTATTTTGTTGTATGAAAGTTTCGCTGTGTAGTATTCAGAAAATTTGCGATGCCTTTTCGTTTCCAAAATGGGGATCAAATTAGTTTAGCGGGTTTTCAAAGATTTAGAAGCTTTACATTCGACATCGCACCATCGAAAAAAAAAATAAAACAAACACAAAAAATAGTAATTGAATTTTTACATAGGGCTGCTCGTCCTCATTTTTTAAAATTATTTTTCAATTCCTCTTCGACAACCCTCTCTCTCTCAAGATAAAATAACAAAGGGTTCGCAGTTCAATTATTCCAATTCCAAAAAGGCACATGCTTTTCCATTCTCTGTTTGAGAAAGGGCTCTTGACAGACGAATATCTAATTTACAAACACTGATTTAAAAATTTTAAAATATTTCACACGGAATCCAGATTGTTTACTTTATTTTAGCGGATATAAAAATGTTTATGCTAATTTGAAACGTGTCGATCTGTATAAGGGGGATTAGACTCTCCAATGTATATTCTCTTTTTATTGCAGAAAGCTCAGCACGTGCCTTTGCATTATTTTTTTTAAACAGTGTCTTCTAGAGAGACCGGCTAAAATTTTTAAAGATACATGTACAAATATTTAAAAATCTATATTTATATTAAACAAATATTGTTATAATCAACATTCTAATTTGAATACACCAACAGTAAGGTGCCGATCTTACATTTTTAAACAGAACCTCAGCGCTTTGAGAGTTGCTTGACTATCCATCCAGTGAAACAAAGCCCCACGTTGGGCGCCGGCACAATAGAAATAGTATCGCTTTTCGCCAACGGTTGAAAGATGCTTGGGGTATTTCACAAGCTTTCAGAGTTTTGTTTCCAGGCCTGTACACTTATAGCCAAGCCACTAATGCTAGGCTCAGGATGTGGAGTTTACTCCAGAGCACTGAGCCTAAGGATTAAGTGTGGAATGGGTAACAATACCAGCGTGGTTCAAACAGAACCGCAAAAGAACTAACCAGATATGGAATTTCTGGCAAAAACATAATAATCTGCACTGATAGTAGACAAGCCCTATTAGCCTAGGAGGAAACACCTCCATACTATGGGGCTAGTGGACACACCTCTATGCAGGATGTGTGAACAGGAAGATGAAACTGTTAGGCATGTCTTATGCGAGTGTCCGGAGTTATCGTCAATAAGAGAGTGTGTGTTCGGTGAGTCTTGGCCTACACCTGCCGATATAAAGGAGATGTATCCTAGTGACCAGTCCACCTTCCTGAGAAGGACAAGATGGACGATGACCTAGGAGGACAACTCCTCGGGAGGATGTACAATGGGTCACATGTGGCCTCCCTACTCTACAGATACAGAAGCCACTAATGCTTGAAAGTGCACGTCAAGATGTAATGGAGAAGAAAAATGTAAATGATCTTCCTACATTAACATAGCTCCAGAATCCCAGGACACAACATCTGGTATAGACAACCTACTGGATTGAAGTGGACACTAAGTTATCAATGAATGTTCATTTCAAAAATATACATACCTAGTGCAAACGTATAAATATTCTTGAGTAACACTGTATATATACATCTATAGATTTTTTATTTGTTCTTTGTTGCTCAGATCACAAATCAAACTTTTTTCATCAGAAATGGGCGTGAAAATAGGATTTAGTTTATTTACATTAGAGCACAAAGGACTTGGTGTATTATATCCTCAATAAAATACTTACAGGGAGGCTCTAATATTAGTAAGAATAAAATATATCCAGACGTCACTGGCCTGACGCACTAGTGTGTAAAGTAAATAGTTAATTTCTATCAAAATTCTGATAAGAGTTGAATAAAATAAATATTATATGCTATTCGTTTGTAAAGCACAAAGGCTTTTTGAAACCACCTGCAACTGCTGCAACCTACAGGGTGTTTCAAATATCGGTTGAAAACATCTTCATATTAATTTATTCAAACATCAAATTAAATTTTCGAAAATGCGTCAAATTGTATCTTGTTATAAGCGAAACTAAATAATCTGATGAAAATAAAATGGTCCATCCTGTACAATTGCTAGTTCAAATACAATATATAACGGCACAACAGCATTCTGCCCCAATGTGAATTGTATGAGGTAGAAAGTGCGATCCTTACAAAGGATACGCTTCATTGTAATGGAAATGTGGCTCTGGTCAGAATTTATACAGCACAGGATAGTGGCAGGATCTTCGCATTGTCCTGTGTTACGCCCAGGATTACCACTGTTTATAACTTTTGGCCTATTGTTCCTTTGCCATCTAGAATAGTTTGTTCTTTGTTGCATTGTGTTCGAATTAATGAGTATTTAATAGTGTAAAATTTGGTGTTGGAGGTAAATTTTCGTTAGTAGTTTAATTATCTGGATAAGATTATCATTATTTCTAAGAAATACTGACTTTTGAATGGAAAATTTACTGAAAGACTCAGTTCTTCGTTGGTTTTCCTTATCAGGACTGCAATTAAGTTCGAGACTAGTAAATATACTTACATCCCGTGAAGTATATAAGATTTTGTTGTTGTTGCAAATAAAAGTTTATCCAAAATAACGAAGCCAGAAGTCTCCCGCAGTACTTCAAGAGTAACAGAAAACTTGCGGTTAGAGATGGAGAAATTATAGAGTCAGTTATTTCATACAAATTGAGAAAACATTCATTAAAATTTTGTAAATAATGTTAATAACAAATTGTAATAATAATACTATTAATCTACACGATTTATATGGCATAAATTATTGCTACCCAAGGGTGGAAAGTTGACTTACACACAGGACAATCATCACCTTTCTGGTAATTGTTACTTAAGTCCTTTAAATAAGTGTCAAAATACGTTATTTACAATATAGGAAGGAGAAAAAATGTTTTGGCATCTTTGATTGATAAAAATTTGCAAACTATATCAACATAATACCATAGATTCAAAAGTTTTGCATCACCCTAAATCTCCGAATAAAAGAATGTGTTCATTATAAATGGATCAGAGATTAATCAAATAATTAGTTTCAATTAAAAAAACGTGTATATTTGTCAAAAATTTTTATTATCCAATAATAAACTTGCCTTAAACATAAAAAGTATTCTTAGAAATTAAATAAATCAAATACAAATTGATTCTTTTTAAAGAAAAGGTTAAGTGAGAACCTGCATGAGAACTTTTAATAAAGAGTATTTCCACCTCTAGAATTTATGCAAGCTTGAAGTCGCCTGCCCATGCTGTTCACCAAATTATTGTTATTCTGTTGAGGAATATTTCGCCATTCTTCTTGGGCCGCATGAACAAGCTCTTGTACACTACTGGGTGGATTTTTGCGTGCTGCCACTGCCCTGGCAAGCATGTCCCAAGCATGTTCTATGGGATTCATGTCAGGAGATAGGGCAGGCCAGTTCAAACGAATGATCCCTTCAGTTTCAAGATACTCATTTACAGCTCTGGTCCGATGAGGTCGGGCGTTATCGTCCATAAAAACGAAGGAATTGCCAACAGCTGCGCGCCATAGTCTCACGTGAGGATGTAGAATCTCTCTGAGATACCTATCACCAGTCATCGTTCCCTCCACATGAATTATCATTTAACATGATACCAGCCCAAAACATAGCACTTCCTCCTCTGAAGGGCGGCACGGGGCTGAGCAACTCTCGTTGGATCCCGCCACACACGTATTCGATGGCTATCTTGTACCAAACAAATCCTTGTCTCGTCGGAAAAAACACCGAATTCCAAAATTCTTCAGGCAAGGCCGCGTGTTCTTGAGCCCACTGTAGTCGGCGAACTCTGTGCTCAGGTTGTAGTCTGGGCACTCTTATTGGTCGGCGACACCTCAAACCTGTCGCAAGTATTCGTCTTCGTAATGTCGAGATCGATACTTGAACTCCCAACGCATGTCTCATATCTCTTTGGAGTGCTGGTATTGCCATAGTCGGGTTTCTTCGGATAGTTAAGTGGATATAGCGGTTCTGCCGCTGATTAGTAACACACCTTCTACCGCTTCTAGGTCTATCACGAAGAGAATTGGTCTGGAGATACCGGTTCCATACACGAGACACATCACTTTGCCAAACGCCAACTCTGTTTGCCACGAACCTTTGAGAATGACCTTCTTTAACTAAAACCACTATTCTTGCACGGTCAATCTCACTTATGACTTGACGATTCATGTTTGCACTTAAAATCTTAAAAATCAAACACCTTGAATGTTGAAATGATCGCACTAAAAATGTTATCTTACAAAAAAAACTGTAAACATCTGTATATTGCAAAAAATATGGAACATATTGAAATGGTAAACATTGATGAACAAGCCAAAAAAAAATTGTTAGCGCAAAAAAATTCCTTCGCATCCGAAGAAGGTGATGCAAAACTTTTGAATCTATGTGTATATACAGACATAATGTTTAAGTTCAAAATTATTCTAGCAACTCAAGTTTTAATGTCAATTAATATTAATTTGCGAAATGCACAAATCTAGTGACTTTTTGTTTCATACAGCATTCTGAAGGTTAAGTAGAAAAAAGAACAAACACAATCAAGAAAATAAAACCCAGCTAATGATAAGTTTAAAAAGCCGGAACACTTCGTTAAGCTCACCTCTAGGTTGAAAACAAATTTATACAAAGATGGAAAGTCCTACCTGATCCAACCACACTATTTCCAATTTAATTTCCATGAAGTATTAAATTTAAACCCAATGAAAATCGACAACAAAATGCGGATAATAAGAAACATACTGTAACTACGTAAAGTAGGCTTCCCTCATGATATTTATTGTGTATAGTTCTCCACTGAGATACTTCTTCATATATATTTAACCATTTTAATATTTATTTGAACAAAGATGATTGTTAAATAAAGGTTCACCTATATTCAACGTTTGCTTTTCTTGTGAATTTTGTATACCAGTAGATTGATCTTTTGGAAGTACCCTCGTAAACTTTCAATCCAATATTTCTCGTTTTGTGGTATGTACAAGACTTTTTATGTCTAAAATGCATTTTTTACAAAATTTTATAACACTATTTGAAGGCGAAAATAGCTAAGTGTGCCAGTCGATTTTTCGTCCCAAAATAACCCTTATTACGAATTTGAAGCATTTTAATGTCAATTTTAGTGTTAAATTTTGTTTAACTACCAACCCTTTGTTCGAATATTTAAAAATTTCAATAAATTTTGTTTATAACAGTGGAGAACTGTGAAAAAATTAAATGACAAATGCAGATATAGAGGACAGTTTTACCAGTTTATCGAAAAAATAATGCGGGACAGTCTTTGGGGACTGCGGATAAAATGTTTAGGGAATAACTTCGCATAAATAGTTTTATTTATAAGTATAGCTCATGGCAGTAGCGGCTAGTACATGAACGCTTCCAAATAAACCTTCTAATTCACTAAAATATTTCATTTTATCAAATATAAAAGTTATAAAGCATTAGCTTCGTCATAATGATAAAAAAACTGCGAGCGACAGCTTAAATAATAGACCAAATGCTGAAATAAAGTCCACCAAAGGACTAACGAATCTAATTTGCGCATTCGTTGATATTTTATATAGCTGGGCCATACGAACGTGCTCTGCGAGCTCTTTCGAACACCCTCGATGCACACTTCTTCCTCTTAACGGTCTAAAACTAAGCCATGACTTTAACAAGATAGTTCGGTGAATCTGCGTCATGAAAATAACGTATAATAAACTTAATTTATGAAAAATAATATGTTTATCTTGTGTGGCAATTGATAATCGTTACAGAAATCCAATATTTCAACACGGAACGCTGAGAAAGGGTGATAAAATCGATGGAAAACAACCCCCTTTTTCAAAAATTGAAGAACACCTTAAAATGTTTACCACGAGTCGCCACTGGCTCGTGGAGAGCGTTCGTTGACGATGGCCTATGATTCATAATTTTTATTCACCCAAAAAACGCCTAATTTCACGTCAAAAATCTAAACAAATTTATTTATTTAAAAAATCTTCCTTATTTTTGTTAATTTTATTTCATAATTGCATTTCTTTTAAAATTCGTCAAGTATTTATATGTCCAACTATACGTCCGTTGCAATTTATAGCTAATAAATCTAGCAGACCATGGATAAAGCAACATCACCCTTACACGTATACACATAATCCGACTTATCTCTTATCAAATGCCCTTGTAAACCAATTATCTTTTGTTGGATAACAAATTTGGTTTATTGAACGCGCTCGGAAGCTGACTGGATGCATCAACTTTCAACTTTTTAATCACCTTCACAGCACATCACCGTTTTGTGCTGGTCCTTAAAACAACCCTAATTGAAATCGTCCGAAGTTAAAAATACGCAGGAGTCCAAGGATTTACATTGGTAGACACAAAAATGCACTTTTTCAACTCCTAGAAATTGGGAATATTCAAATTTTTAGTTAAGAATTCACCAATAATACAATTTATGTCAATATTGCACGTTTGGTTTATCGGACAAAAGACTGTTAAATAAACACGTTTTATTACCCCTCTTTATATATCTAATACGGAGCGTCCCATAAATCACTGCCCCTTCAAACAAAAACCAAACAGATAATATTATAAATGGCCAAACAACACCATACAATTTCCCGCCACATTACGGAACATAAAGCCCGTGGTTTGGTAATAAGTAACATCTGTTATTATTAAAAAGTACATTGATGCGTTTGAGTAAATACTTTGTTGGGGGAGTCGAAAAACTTTACTGGTCCTTTGGGATGAATAAACGAAATGATTTAAGAAAATAGATATTCAATTTTTAAAGTCGACGTAAAAAAAGATTGCCGTCTACTAATAGCCAGAGAAAATATATTTTTTTTGACGTTTCGATGTCGTAAACAAAATAAATATTCGTAAATTACGTTTCTTGAAACTGTCCAGATGATTTTACTAAAATTTTGTCGCTTTTTACCTTACTATCATTAGTAGCTTAAATTTTTATTTGACTTTTCGTTTGTAAGGGTCAGAAAATAAATTTCGTTACGCCACTGGACCGTTTTTATATTTTAATTGATTATCACTAATTACTTACATATACCGGGTGTCCCAACTTATATCGTATACAGGCAATATCTCGCTTAATTGACAAGATAATAAATAAATAAAAAACTGCATTGAATGGCATTGAAGTAGATACCTTCCTAATGACTTATAAGAGTGATCCATCAGTTCGTAATTCTGCTGAACGTGCTAATAAAACCATCGACATAATATGTCAAATGTCAATGAATACAACAACAACTCAATTTTATTTGATATATACGACAATTATTCTGAAATAGGTATCACTTCTTACCATTAAAAAATGGGATTTAATTACAATAAATTGAACTCCCTACTTTGGAGCATACTATGAAGAGTTGAATTTCCTGACAAACTATACAATTTAATAATAAAATAATAAGTCACCTCCAGCTGTTCACTCATTTTCACCAAAATACAAATTAAAATATCTCTCCAAACAAAGATATTTATAATATTTCATAAATGACAGTTGATGCATCATCAATCGGTAGCGTGTAGCGTATTTTAATTCTGATTGAAAAAATGGCGACTGATACCACATCGCTCAATCTGATCAGTTAACAAAACACGCGTTCAGCAGGAAATTGATGATCGCTTCGGTAGCGCTACGTTGTGATGAACGCGACCAATGATAGCCCATACTTGGTATTTTTTCAATTAATAATAACAAAAGCATCAATATTTCATTAAGGATTAATTGCAACTAAAATACCTCTGATGCAATTCAAAAAACGAAGTGTTCAAAATTATTTCCTGCAGAATCCATGCAAGCTGCAAAACGTGTTAAAAAAGCTTTTTTGTACAGGCCGTCTGAATCATAGCTGGTGTAACGCATCGACATGCTTCACAAATGCGTTCTTTAAGAGGGACCTCACAATTTAGACAGCTCGAAACAGTTGGCACCCCTGACTTGCAAA
>CAJUYI010000455.1:0-10597 GCA_910591695.1 Galerucella pusilla
AACGTTTGAAAAAGCTACTGAGTTAGCGAAACGCGTCACTTTATGTTTAATTACAATGTAGATTTTACAAAATAAAATTGTTTGATTTCATAAATTATATAATATGCAGTAAATAATATTGTATCACCCCGTAAAATAGCAAACAGAACCCACATAATCTAACATCCAGTCTTACATGTTTTTTTTGGAATTCTGTTGGTGGTTCGATTTTTATGATTGTGGTATATTAACCAAATGTTTACTGTAGCTGGATTTGTCAGAAAACTCTTAAGGTCGTGTGTATTCAACTTCAGTTTCATCAACATTGAACCTCATTCGAATTTTAGATTGCATTTGAATGGGGTAGTAGACCATCACCTTTTATAGTTACAAACTTTGAAATTATTTCAGGAGGTATGGTAATTCAGTTTAGATGTACATACTGCTTTAGCCTGTTCCATACAAAGTAAGATGCTAGTTATATATTCTGGCTATGGATATACCGTTGATGAATAGACCACAAAATCTACTTCCAAACTTTTATTCAAATTTTGACTGTGATATACAAAATGCATCCTAACTTAAGACGTACGCGTTAATATTAAATGAGAAAAAAATGTCAAAAGAATGTGTCATTATTCCTTCAAAATGTTCACACAACTAATGTTCACATCTCTCAGGAATTTTTATGTCTTCCAGATCTTGTTGGAGTAATGTGGTTCTCGAGAAATTGGTTTCCTCTCCAGCCTATCTCCTTTGTTTTCTGTTTTAACAATTTTTGCTGTGTGTGGTTTCGTTTTGATAAATCCCCACAATTTTCCATTAACAGTGAAGGAATCCAAGCAATTCTAAGGTAGTAGTCTTCAGTTTGACCAATCTGACTATTCCATCACGTTTAGGACTTGTTTAACAACTATGCAATCAGATCTTCACATATGTAGGTAAGGGGGCGGGCGTTCAATACAGCTGATATATGCCTACAGTCTCGAACATAGGAGCGTGGGGCCAGGTTTACACTATGTAGCAAAGCCAGCTATATAGCAAATTTGTGTAACATCTAGCAATGTTATATAAAATTTGCCAAAATTAGATAAAGTTACTTTTGGAAAGTGCTATATAATACTGCTATATGTAGCAGATTCTAAATGCAGCAATGTTATACAAATATTTTCCGTCTAGCATCCGCTATATGTAGCATTTTAGCGTCATCAGTTCACAATTGTAGCCTTCTGTCACAGCCAAATTCTCGCGGACAGGTATGGCAACGCTGAATGTCGTGTTTTTTCTTCCAATCTTGTGGCCAATCATACCAATAGAGAATTTAAAACCTTCACTCGTCATACGTGTAAGCTACCATCGCACTAACTTCGCGTTTCAATGATGGGTTGTCAGCGTGATCGTCATCATTGAGGTCCCGTAATAAATCTGTTGCACTGTACTTATTTCTCGGAGCAACCAACGGTCGAACCCAAAACCTTCGCTTCCGCCTCTGACTTCCTAAGATCACCGTTTTCTTCCGCTTCTGTTTCTATAAGAATGCGACCCCTTCCTGCGACTCGTCAGTTATCTCAGAGGAGTAAGCAGGCTGAGCATCGGATATAACCAGGTACAGTAGGCAGATTGAGGCCAAGAAATCCTAGTGAATCCAATCCTTCGTAACCTTTTCCCAACTCTGGATAACTTTGTAGTCTTGGATTCGAAGGTTATTGAAAAACAAAACACCGTACGATTTTTGAATGACGTTCTGTTCCTTTTAGGAAAAATTATTATTTCAGTTTTACATTAAGATGATTACAGCTGAGCTTGATTCAAACCTCATTCAACCCTCTATGTAAAAAGATCAAATGTTAATTCAGAATATTGAATAATTTGTCACGGTTTCTTGTATTCCATCCACACTTTTGGCTTGAATAAATACTCATATTATTTAATATATCTAAGGACTATTCTACAAGCTTCTTATTTGTACATGGAATATTAAAGAGGAACTGTCATATTACCTTTTCTGGTTCACTCCAACTAAGGAAAACGACTACCATTTGGCAACGTGATATTTTCAATTACTCCATCCTCTTTACGTTAATAACCCATAATATGAGAATTTGTTAATATCAAAAACATGTTACAAAAATGTATTTTATAACAAATAATCAATTGTTTAATTGATTCAAATGATAATTACATTTCACATGTTTGATTTCAACTGAAATTCTCTAATTCATGGGAATGTCGGCGATGTAATCCATTTTACACGTATATTCAAAAAACGCTAAAACATATTTTATCAGAAGCAGCAAATTCTTCTAGAAGTGAAATATTTATTTTGATGATGGCTTGAGGGCTTGCTTTTGAAGCTGAAATATGGAATAACGTAAATTTCAAGTGTATCTGATTTTTGTTATAAGCATGAAAACCTTTTGCTCCATTTTTATATCAAGCAATAAATTGCTCAGTGTTCGGCCGGTAAAATATCAAGAAGTCAGAGAAAAATACATTTCATAAAACGTAGAGAGAGTATTTAATGACCTACGACCTGTTCAAAATTTTCATGGAAAAACTAGATATTTCATAAAGTATTTATCTCCAAAATGTTCAAGCCACATTTTAAAAGTTTTTTTGCATTATTCCCGGTTTGAATGTTACGTCAAATCTTAGAACTGACAAGATGACATGAATTGTACTTTATTTAATTTCAATGATTTAGTTCCAAAAAACCAAACCCAAGAAACCAAAAATCTCTCTAAAGCTGTTGGGTCACGAAACCAGAATGAAATACTTCATCGTTTCACGATTTTGGCTTCAATAGAGATCTTTTTGAGTAACAATGGAAGGAATACCTTAGAGTCCACCTATTCATAGAGCTTCTATTTGCAACTTTTTCCATGAAAGTGTACGTAAACAATAAATCGCAATGGAATAATGTACAGGGATATATTCATGTTATTGCAAATAGGTGTCATTTTTGAAATCAGGAACATCAGAACGCACTGAATGAAATCAAATATGATGTTTTATGGCTGATTTTGATGGTGATCATATTTCAACACCAAGTAAGTAACAAAGCCAGGATTTTAAGTGTTCAATCATTCAACTTAAACTGTGATATATTTTTTAATGCAGAAAAATATCGGCTTCACAAAAGTATAAAAAAATTATCTGACTGCATGATAAAGTATCCTGTGGAATGGCCCTCCATGAATTAGGTTCAAGAGGCTGTTACTATATCAGGAAATAACTCCCATTCTGATGCTATCACTTCTGAACAGTTCAGGTGATAACATGGGTAAATTGAGTTTCTCAGGTACCGAAAAAGAGTTACGATCAATTATTTTTGTACAGTTTTCTTCTAGTTGATAGATCATTAGCACTGAGAAGGATCATTAGCACTGAGAAGGATCTAAATACAATAACGGAGTGTAGGGAGAACTGATGGTGGTGTTGCATTTTGCGCATTTTTTTAATATTTCATTTTCACTGATAATTTTTCTATTCTCTTTCCCATACATTTTGAAATTGTCTTTGTTTTTATCCTTTTTGTTTGATGTTCCAAAGAACAAAAAAAATTATTAGATCAAACTTTTCCAAAAGCCACACGCGCTCAAGTGAATCTCAGCTCCAACACAATAGAAATTCTATTTATGTCCATCTTTTCCCTGGAAATTTTCTTGAATACACTTGTGTAAACTCCTTCCTGTCAATTCATCTCGCTATCAGCAACCACTTTTCCGTATAAAATATCGCAAACGAACAAGTGAGAAGTGCAAAGCAGCGGAGGAATAGAAGCAAATTGGTGATAGTAGAATATGTCATTGGATGTCAACTTATAATGTGGAGACGCCTCAAAAGTAAAACATTGAAAACACAACTAAGCTGGTTTTGAAATCGAAGACTGTCACCATATAACATGACAAAAGGCGAAGAGTTTTATTTATGAAAGATAAAATAGCTAGTTTCAACTCATTATGGACAATATTTTATGAAAAAAAAAGGAAGAGTGTGACGATTTCAATTAGATTGATAATAACATGTGAATATATTTTAGATTGAGTTTGACATTTGATATCAAGAATATGTGAATTTTTGATATGTGGCACTAGAAAACTAGTTCAACAATTACTTGAGAACCAATCATTAAAAACAATGCAGAAGTTCTCCGGACACTTCATTAGAATAGTCCATTAATTGCTTGTTCTCCATTTTAATCGGCTTACTTTGGTGAAAGGTTCTCTTTTAAATTGATTAAATCGAGAGATACAAACCAGCCCTGCTTTCATTTATATAAAGCCGTCGAAAAGTAAATCGCTGACCTTCATTATACAACATTCACGAGGCGTTAATCGCTAATTCCACCAAATTAATTACAGAAATTTCAAACAATCCGCGAAAGAATCAAATTGAGAGGGAATAAATTATAAGTTATTATAAAACGAATTCATAGTAAAACGGATCTAGAGAATTCAAACACAATTTTATTTTCATGCCGGCCTTTAATCTTGGATTGGAGTGAATGAGATCTGCAAAAACAAAGCTCAAACTGAAATAATTAAATTGTTCCAGAAGTTTCCTCTTGTCCTGTTTAAAAAAGATTAATTTTTGAATACAATTTCTAGAGTTGTGTCGTAAATAGAAAAAGTTTGAAGTAGTATATCCCCCAAATTTTTTAACTGTTCATTCTTTTTTTAATTTCTTGGGAAATCGAACCACAATATTTTTAAATTCTTTATTTCAACGTTTCGGTAGCGTTCTAGAATTGTTCTAGTTTCGAGTATTTTACATTACCATGGTCATGAACTGCTACAGAAATTTATGGCTATTGGCTGAAAAGTCCCAACAGGATCGGAAATCGGAAGAGTTGAAGTTACGGCGCAGAGAATTCAAAAACACTTCTACTTCTTTTGTACATCTTATCATATTCCAAATATTCCAATTTGTAGATAGCTTTAAACATTCTGCTTTAGCATGTATAAAAAGTATACCCACATTTATTAGAGATATCATAAATTTACTTACAATGCACCATATCTCGTGAACAGAAGGAGATGTCAAAAAATCTCGGAAGCATCTAGGGTGGAGAAAAGGAACTAAAATGACGTAAGAGATTATTATCTACCTGTGCTCTACTTACTACAAGTTTGATTGCAGCCTCCCACTTGTGATACATTCCGAATTGGTTAACTTGCAAACAACATAAACTGCACACATCAACATTTGATCCAAATGTCGATCTCAAATTAAATCACTATTTTGAATCGAATGTTCGAAAGCAGTCCAAATTTTTTGTTTCACTTCTGTATCTGTTAAGTCTTATGCACAAATGCTCCATGCGAATACCGGCTAAGCTGTGAAACTATGAATTTCTAGATGATTGCAGTGAAAATTTCTGGTTATTGACAATGTACTGATTTGACCACTTTTTTTACCAACCACATAAATAATATTTTGAAGTTTAAGTACTGCAATACATTTGTTGTAAAATGTTTAAGGTCCATTCAGAGTAGATCATGTCCTTGATATTATGAAAAAATAAAATATTTTCTCTACTGGCGTGCGGAAAATTCCACTTTTCCGCACTCATTTCAGTGCGTAAAGAGTCAATTTGTCAAGTTTTTGGGGAGTATACTGACATTTGAATATTTAAAATATATATTTGTATGCTTGTAGCTTACCAGATGACTGAAAAATTAATAAATTTATTATAATTCTGTTATAATTTTCAATAAAAAAAATAATTATTTTTCAATCATTTTTTAATGGCCCGGCCTCATCAAATGAATGTCAAATAATAATAATTGATTTGTTGATATATATTTGATAAGAAACGTTTCTTCATGTTTATTTTTGGGTTTTTCCGCATGCTAGTAGAATGAATAGTGTAACTTACACGTGCATAAAGTGACTTTTTCGGACGCTATTGCAGATGCGAGTTCGGCCATCTGCAATAGCGTGCGGAAAAGTATCACTTTCTGCACTAGTTAGGTAAACTACTATTTTGTATCACATTCTTTCAATATTATAGTCTACTAGGAATGGGATCCAGTTAAGTGCACGATCCAGCAATATTGAATTAGGTAATTTAAAAAAGATTATGGTTTAATTTCTAAAAATAATTTCCAAAAATAATAATTAATACTCCACAATTCACTATATTTATAAATGTATATTATACTGCTCGATTTTTGTACCTTTTTACTTTTCCTTTTTCATTATCATACCTACAAAGTATATGAACAAGACTAGAAGTCTTTTCAATAACTCATAGGACGGCCGGTATCGGTATATTAATTATAGATATGATAAACTATTCTGATTCAACAGGTGACTAACAAGTACATTTAACGAATAGGTAAATTTAGTAGATGCCATTATTCAGTAGCGGTTCAACTTTCGGTTCGGTCGGTTTTGAGTGCGTGGTTGAAATTTATTTCATTTTTTTCAGTTCGTTTATCGTGAAGTGTAGTGAAGTACAAGTGCAATTGAAGTTTAGTGAAGTGTACCTACATGGAAGGCGTGGATTAGAGCTATTTACATTCTTCTAATGGGGTAATTTTTTATTTTTTTTTATACTTATATACTTTTTATAATTTCAACGGACTATTTCTTTAATTGGGTTTTCTAATTAATTTGATTATCAGTATTGATATTTTAGTCATTTATAATCCATTTTTCTATTCTTTCAATATACTTTTTAAACAAAATACTCCAAAGCCGGCCGGTGAATATTCCTATGACAAATCATTATTTTTATATAAGAGGTGAATCATATTGCTACCCATAGACTTATAATATAAAGGAGACCACATTGTTTACATTTTGAGGCGATCAATCATCATTCTATCTTTCAATTTTATCTCTCTCCAGATTGCGTCGTTGACAGATCTCCATAATTTCGAGAAAGTATTTTGAAATAATTTAGGCATATTTAAAGAACTGGAGAACACTGCTTTTATAATGCATATATTGAATAAAAACTTCCATAGATCATTTAATTTTGAATTGATTGATCATTACATTACTAAATAATCACTAAACTTTGCAAATATTCCTAAATTAAAAACGAACAATAAGTACAAAACAGCGCTTTGGCAACACCCCATATATTTTAGTACTTTATTGAATGACTAATAGTATACGCGTAGTTTTGCTATGTTGCCGAATTGATATAGCTCTTTTAGTGCTTACTTTACTATTATAAGGGGTTTTTTGAGTACTTGTTGTGGAAATTTCACTTTGTTTGGCCAACCATGGTAAATTATTGTGTTGTCTGTAAGAAAGTGGAACATTTAAACCCAAATTTAACTTTTCATAGGTAGGTGAGGTTATCTTTTTGGTGGCGTGGCGTGGTATAAGTGTTTGTAAATATCAGAGGTGTAGAAGAAGGGTTTTGGTATCTCTTGGTGTTAATTAAATAAACCACTACCAAATTAGTATACAAAATACATTATCTGAAAAATGTAAGACTCATTGTGAAAACCACATAGTATTTGTATTATTGTTGAAATCAAATATGACACCCAAACGAATAGCGGGCAGTCTAACATTCGGACAGGACAGTCTACTAGTACATCATAAGTTATCAAATTTTCATATTTTGTGTGCTTTTTATATATTTTTCATTTGTTCATATTTATATTAAAGTAAGAATATTTATATTGTTAATATCGTTTAAACGTTGCGAAGTTTGAACTATTCAATCCAAATGTGAATGATAAACCTGATATCTAATGAAATGAACTAAATTTTCTTAAGCACCAGTAGTCACCAAACAAGTAGCTGTGACTACCAATGTTGGTATATGGTTTAGAGTACGTTGTACTAGGTATTATTTTAAAACTGGATAAATAAATACATATAAGTATTTCAATTCATTATTCATTTATATACCCATATCACTCTTTTATTTTGTTATTTTTTCACGTTTTAACTTGTTTATCGATTTGTCTATACAGTTTTTGTAAATTTTGAATGACAATAAAACATTTCTCACTTTCCTTGCCTTATTACATCCTGCAATCATGATCCAATAAAAAAACATAATATATTTAATTATTGATGGTAGATTTTGAACCGTGCCCCACTGGTGATGAAAATCAACAGCCCAATTACACTGTTGTCATTTTGAGCACGCGCCCGACAAGGACTATGCTTTCTTTCTTGCACTTATAGCTTTTTTTAAAACAATAATAGATCGCTTTAAAAAACATTTTATCAATGAAATATTTTGTCTCTGGTATTTATAAGTCTATGTTGCTACCTCTTATTGAGGCTGCTTTGGGGGAATGTAAAATGAAAATATTTTTTGTATCTGGTGTTCGAAATAGATACATTTTTCTAATATTGTGATTTTTTATTTTTTTCATACTTTTAATTTTAAAAGACCATTTCTTTAGTTGGGTTTTCTAAATAAATTTGATTAGCAGTATTGATATCCTAGTCATTTATAATCCATTTTTGTATTCTTTTAATGTTTTTTTTTTTATAACAAAATACTCAAAAGCCGGCCGGTGAATATTCCTATGACAAATAATTTTTCTTATATAAGAGGTAATCATATTGCTACCTCTTATTGAACCTGCTTTGGGGTAATGTAAAATAAAAATTTTATTTGTATCTGGTGTTTGAAATTTATTTTATTTTTTGTTTCAAGGAATCTGGAGTGTACTTGAATGGTGTACCTATATGGAATCCAGGGATTAGAGCTTAATACATTCTTCTAGAGGGGTAGGTTTTTTTTTATTCACTGGTAGTTATTAGCATTAAATAAATACATCATTCTTTTCATTTTTCATCGCATATAAATTATTAACTACCGATTTTCAAAATAAAAAAGAATGTTACAATTGTGTATTTGGTTTCAATTTGCTCATATGCATTTCAAAATTAATTTGATTATCAAAATTGAAATATTTTGTTGATTTAAAAGCCATTTTTGTATTATTTTATTGTTTTTTATACCCAAATATTCCACAATATAGAAAGAAAGCAGATAAATATTCCTATATACATGACAAATGAGGGTTGTTATATAAGAAGTGAGTCATCATGAGATCATGTACTCGATTTTAATGTCTTTAAAAAAAAAATTTTGCTGATTTTTTGTCAACGGATTTCTGTAAAACCCTCAACTGTTTTTTGCAAATCACTAATCATTTTTATAGTTACATTTCAATAATTATTCTATTTTTTGTTTAAGGTAACATAAAATATATGTCTATCCCAACAAAGTGAGTACCTACCTATATTAAATTTCTATAATGCATCATCTATTTTTGTAAAATGTATACCCCTATTGTTTCGAACCAACATTTTTTTTACAAGTAGGTAGTGTCAGTGAAAAAGTGAAAAGTGAAAACCCAGGTAAGTAATGTAATAATTTAAAATATTATTTGTATATTATACTACTTTTCTTTGCAGGTTCTTCTTTAAAAAGACATAGATCTAGGTTGTTGCTCACATTCACTCAATAATATCCTGCCATAGGTGAGCTGTGTCATTCCATATACTTTACAAACTACTATCCAGCCTTTTACAAGTTCAAAAGAAATGGGTAAGTCATGTTGCTCCGGTTTCCTGATCCTGATTTCTGTTGAATTTTTTTTTATTTTGTTTGATTTTATGTTCCAGAAATTGTTGCCTAGTTTTTACAGGTCTCATGGGTTCCATCAAATTTTCGTTGAATTTTTTAATTTTGTTTGATTTTCTGTTCCAGAAATTGTTGCCTGGTTTTCACGGGTCCCATAGGTTCCATGGAATTTTTGTTGAATTTTTTAATCTTGTTTGATTTTCTGTTGCAGAAATTGTTGCCCAGTAGGTCTGTCAAAATATCGTGAATGCCAACATTGTTATATGCAAAATGGCTACTTGTAAGTTTTTCCCACTATTTTTTTTATCAAATTTTTGGTGAATTTTTTAAATTTTGTTTGATTTTCTGTTCCAGATTAATTAATATTCATTTTCGACTTTTTCAGTTTGAAGCAACAGAACTTTTTTTTCATCCTTAACAATTTTTAATTTGCCTTGTATTATGTTGTGAGGTATTTGCATGTTTTTCTCAACTGGGTTTAAAATTTATATGATCAAGCTTGGTTGTTGTAGGGGCAGGTAAAGTAGTGGTGATTTTGGATAATTATTATTTTAAATTTAATATGTAAATATATGCTACGCTGTAATTTGTGTAAATAGATTTGTTTCACTCATTATTTTCTTACCAATGTTCTCATTTTTCTGTACTTGTAAAAAAATGTATTTAATCCTGTATGTAGATTTTTATAACTGCACTTTGCTAGTAAAGACAAACTTCTGGCAGGGTGCAGCCGGTAGAAGACTTTAGTTTGTGATGTCTTCCCCCGGTGGGGAATATTTTCCATCGGTTGTGAATATATTTCAACCGGTTGATTATATTTTCTACTGGCTGAGACATAGTCCAGTCATCAGAGAAAACCTCCATCTACAATGAGCAACTTCCAGTCACGATTACCTAGAAATGCTCCAAGAGTACTCGACTGAGCAGCTTGAAGTCCTTGGACAATTTGAGATAAATCTACTGTATCAACTCGTCTCTGCAATGAAATAATATAATAATAATAATAATAATAATGATTTTATTGCTTCTGAAACAATG